>PVJA010004325.1:0-81506 GCA_004027025.1 Myocastor coypus
CTCCCCTCCCCTCCTCTCTCCTTCTTTGGGGTTTGGCTGAGCTAGCCCTCACCCTTTTGATTTTTTATTTTGAGACAATGTAACTTGCAATGCTCCTGCCTCAGTCTCATAGGTACTGGGATTATAGGCTTGCACCCCTGTGGTCAGCTTTTCTGTCTAACAAAGCTGTCCCTTTTGAGGCTGTGAGGAGGTCTGTTTGTAGTTTGCACTTGCTTAGTGATGAACTGCTTTACAAGTGCAGCCTGCCCCCCCCCCCCCTTCATCCCTCTACTCTTAGTCACCAGTAATAGTAATGCATCTATGGGCCTGGGCTACCTGTCCAAGCAGTTGCCACCTCTACTTTATGGCAGTGGATTTCCGCCTGTGCCACTCAGCTTACTTTCCTGGTGGGGCTGGTAGAGTCTGACTTACTGTGGGCTGGTTGGACCACCTGCCTTGTCCCCAGACCTGGGCTTTCCTGGCCCAGTAGTACACTGTGGTGTTTTTCCAGAAGCACACAAGTCTTCAATGCTGATGGCGTGGGCTTGCCACTGTGACTCTCCCAGTGCAGCCCGCCGCGGACTGTTCTTAGCATCTTTCCACTGCTCCCACATGGTCTGCTGAACTGTTCAGTTACGGCAGCAGGGTCGCTTGTCCCCCAGCTTCTAGCCGCCGAAGGCTTTTTCACTTGATATCAGGGACTTTTGGACACCCTGTAGATGGGAGTGAGTGGACTTCTAGATGTGGGTCCTGGGCCTCCTGAACCTGAGCAGACCCACCAGACGCTGCACTTCCTGGCTTGCTTCCCAATTCTGGGAAGCAGAAGGTACAATCATTTTCTTTTATTTTTACTCTGCAGAGAATGTCTGACGTTTTTTGATTTTTGTGCAAGTTATGTGGCTGTGTGAGGCCTCCAGGTCTGCACAGGGTCTCTCTCTCATCCTCTGTAGTGCGTGGATTTTAGCCAGGCCTCTGGCCTGAGAACATAATGTCAGTCGTGGAGCTTTGTGCTGTTCTGCAGGATGTCCTGACAGGAGCTCTTTGGCTGTTAAGGACAGAGGGCGGAGAGTTCATCCTGGCCTGGGGCCAAACTGTAAACGTCTTCTTTCAACTCATCCTATTCCTGCTGTAGATGGAACGTGTTTGATCCAGTCAGTTGCTGTGGACTTTGTGTTTGAGGTCCTGTTGATCCGTTGTCACTAAGCACAGTGTCTGCAACAGCAGCGATAACCAGAGTTTCTGTTGGATTGGCCTTCCGTGGCCTGCTGTCATCTTCCTGGCTGCTTCAGGGCCACACTGTGAGTTACAAGATGTGAGAGCTGCCACTGGCCCCGTGTCCTTCAGTGCTGTACACATGGCAATGGCGTTATTCTTAGAATGTAGTATTATTTTTTATTGTGGGGTTGGGGTTGGTGGTAATTCCAGTGGTTTCTACTTGGGCTTCACCTTACAATCTTGTTACAGATCTAGGACTCAAAGGGTGGTGGTGCCATCATGTGAGGGCCAGGGGAAGACCACTGGGTAGATGTACGAATTCGTTAGGCTCACCATAAGCCAGAGCTTGGCCCGTGCCATTTATTGCCTTGGCTTTGTGTCTTGCACCCTACCAGAGCTGCTAGGAGGATGCATCCAGTCTCTGTATTGATGATGGTTTATATACTGTGTCCATCGCAGCATCTGAGTACTACTGTTTAGCTGTCTGAAGGTGGAATGACAGGCTGTACTACTGAATGCTGGGCAGGACAGCCCCACCCTGCAGTATTTCCCTTTGAAACACAGAGCATCTCACAACCAGGCAGATGTGGCGGTCTTCACTACTTCTAAATGCTGTGAACCTGTAAGCAGTTGGTGCACAGGACAAACTCTTGGAAGGGCAAAGTTAGCCTGCTTCTGTGTAATATGCTATTATCCACACTTCACCATTACTTCCTTTAAAAATCAGAAGTTGTCTGCAGGGAAACAGCCATAACCCTTCTGAAGGAGGATAGGGTTGTTACTGCTGTGTTTCTCGGTGTAGTGTTTTAGGGTCCTTTCTCTTGGGCCACCTCCTCAGCCAGTGGGCTTCAGTCCGTAAAAGGTTGACCAGTATAGCATTTGTTAGAGTGGCCTGCCCTCAGCCTCTTGCTTATTTATTTATGATTTATCTTAGTACAAACTAAGGAATACTCATGTTGGCTCATTTATTTTATACCCAAGGATACCATGTTCTGTTAACTGTCCCTGACACTGTGCTTCAGACCTCCTTGGCTGCCAGTTTGAGCTGTAACATAGCTTCTGTGAGTTTAGCACCATCATATACATATATATATCCTTTGATTTCCTCTCCACCCTTTGGCTGAATTTTATTAATACAATATCTGCCCTTCTCAATCCTTCTCTTATGAATGGCATCACGCCCTAGTCACTCTAACCAAGCCTCCTGCTCCCTGCTCCTCATCCCTGACCCCCCCATACTCATTAGCTATTAACAAGGCATATTTTTATGTTTCTCTGAATTAATCTCTTCTTCACTAGAGTTCTCTTCTGCAATTCCATTTCTTCATGAGTGTGGCCTGGGAGATTTTGACTGCTCTGTTTCAGTTTTTTATTCAGTCAGTGGCAACAGCTCCATTCTGTTTGCTCTTGTAGCTCTTCTGTCGTGGTCATAGTCTTGTTCAAAGTAGTGTTCATGTGGCTCTTAGTGTTTTTATGTTCAACAGCAACAGGTTTAAAACGTGTGGACAAAGTTTGGTATTGAGACTGTATTGCTGACAGCTCCTTGAGGAGCATTTAGATTTTTCTTTCCTGCTGAATCGTGATGACTAGACTGGATTTCATATTCCAGCCTGTACTGAATATAATCCAGATCAGAGTCAGCTTTCTGGAATGTCAGTTCCAGCTCGTCAACCTCGGCCTCCATGTTGAATAGTTGACATTCCTCCAGGACTGTTGTTTTCACTGCTTGCGACAAGCTTTGTGCTCCGAGCACCTGTCCGGAGGCCAGCCTTGACCTGCGGAGGAGGCCGCCCTGATCTTGGTGATGGGAGCGATGTCTTGCCCGCACATCCCTTTTGGTTTCCTCTGGGGATTATCTGGTGTATTTTCCACTGTAGGTGCCACAGCCACTCCAGCATGTCTTCTTCTTTGAATTCCATCCTTTGCCCTCTGCTGGGGCAGTCCTGGAGTTTCATTATCACTCGGGTGGTCCATTCCTTTTTCACATTTTGGGAACCATCCTAGGAGGGAGTTCCTAGCATGTCCTGGTTTCTTTGCTTCTGGAGTGTTCCCAAGCCCATAAACTCCTCCCTCACTGATTCCTGTCTTGGCTCCTGGCCAGAACGTTCTCAGCATCCACCCTTCTGCACACTCTTCTGGCGGCTGACGCATGCTGGTAACTGCTTAAAAGTTTAGAATAGAAATTCTTTTCTTTCTTACACCTGACCTTTGGGTTATGTTGACAGAAACTTTGGCCTGGAGGCAGATAGTTTGCACGTGTGTGTGTGTGCCTGGTGCTGCTTGTGAAGGGTTTCCATTGTGCTCCGCACAGGTGAGTGATTGCTCCTGCTGAGCAGGGTGGAGCCATCTGTGCATGGTCAGAGGTTCACTGGAATCCGAGGGGTTAATCCTGGCCCAGCCTACCTGGTTGACTGTCAGTTGGTCTCTGGAGTGTGGCCCTGGCCCTTTGGAGGTCAGCCCTGGGCTTGGACCTGGCTGTCTCTGGTCTCTCTTTGTGGGCAGTGAGAGGTTCTCTGTCTCCAGGAAGCTCTGGCTTTCACACTGGGCTTGCAGTTGCCTTTTCTCTTCCTCTGCCATTGTGTTGGACTTCTGTGTGGCACCTATTCTCTAAGTGTTAGTAGCATCAGCTTAACTCAGACCACAACAGAGATGCAGACTCCTGGCCAACTGTAGCGGCTCACTCAGAAGCTGGAGTAGGGAGCAGGCAGTTTGGAATTTAGTAAGCCCTCCCGGTGGTTTCTGGACAGACCAAGGGTCGAGGACCAGTGTAGAGCTCTACACTGGGATGCTTACAGTTGCTATTCATTCCTGAGTGGTATTGTGTCCTTGTCCTTACAGCTGCTTTTTCCTCCGTAGCCTTAAAAGCCAGGGATGTCACTGGTGTACGCTCCTACTTGGCAGCCTCTGAAGGCTTTAATCGGCCTGCCATCCGTGCCAGGGCTGTGCGTGCTCTGCCGACCAGTGAGGGGATAGTGAGAGACTCAGCTCCAAAACGCCCTGGTAGTTCTTGCTTTCTTGGTTCACTGCTGCTCCCAAGCGCCGCGTTTGGGGTCCTCTAGAAGCACATGTAAGGTGCACGGTGTCTGTTAGAAAAGTGGGCCCTGTGGGAGGAGGAGGAGGAGGAGGCTGTGCCTAGGAGTGGTAGAAAGACGGGCTGAGCTATGCATATGCCAGCAGAGGGACCTGGGGCAGCTGGTGGAACGGGTGCTGCCTGGAGAGGGTATTTACATGATGAGGCCTTCACACCTGGGGACTCAGTATCTGATGTGGGCCACATCTGATGGGAGGGGCTGGGGCCTGCCTGACAGCTGCAGCCACCCTGTGTCCTCACTTTTCACACCCCATGGCTCCGAATGTGCGCGTTTTATTCTAGCACCTGTTGTGCTTCCTGAAGTTCTGATGCCCTTCTGAGTTTTACCCCACATATTTATTCCTGTCACTCTTTTCATTTCCTATATGAAAGCCACTGCCATGATTTCAGAAGTTTATTTTCCCATGTTTTAAAATACACTTGTAGTTTTAGGCAAGAATTCTTGTGCCGGTTAGCATATGAAAGGAAAATGTGTGGAGGAGTTCAGGTGTAGAAAGGTCTCCAGGTCATGCCGTGTGAGCCCTCACTAGTGTGCTGCATGAGGCGCATCGTGGATGCAGGATTAGTGATAGACACAAGGCCGGCTTGGTGTCCGGCAGAATCGGTGCTGCATGTCAGCTCTGCAGTACAACCTGGCCTAGGGATTCCAGCCTCAGCTCAGGGATTTCGAGGTGACATGGTGTCCTTGGAACAGATGTGTCTTTCATAAACTTAGAATAGCTTAAACTCTTAGAAAGGAAACACCTGGTAGCTACCTCAGGCTGGCTCTGAGAACAGCGGTCTCTGTACGGAGGCCCTCCTGGCCAGTGGGTGGTCTGTTCCCCACTAGGCATCTGCTCCTGCTGCCCTTGGTGTGAGAGCACTGCCAAATCAAACCGAACGGAAAAGCTGCTCTTGGGGAAGCCGGTTAACTAGGTGCTGAATGTGACAGTCAAGTGAGGATGGGATTCTCGCAAGCAAGTGAGCCGTGACCCCCTGTTATGGGAGGACCAGGCGGAAGCGAGCGGGAACTGGCTCTGACCAAGGAAGTGGGTTGAGCCCTGCAGAGCTCTGCACAGAGTGTTGGACGTTTGCGTGCTGCTTTTCGGCTTGTTGCTGCCTTCTGCGTGCACTTGGTGCCTCTGCTGCAGAAATTGCCACTAGGAAGAACCTGGCAGAACTGTGCTCAGTGGAGGTGCAGATTCCTTGGGACAGACAGTTTGCTTGCCAGGGGAACATTCCTGGCTTGAAGAGTTGAGCCCAGGCTGGGATGTGTCCAGCTGCTGCCGTGCTAGAGGAGCTGCTGACCCTGAAGGCACCTGCCGTCGTGACGCTGCAATTACGGAGGCAGAGGGGATGCTTGCACAGAGCTCATCTTTGTCCACTTCCTGGGCATCAGTGCCGTACCTCCCAGTGGCTTCCAGGACAAGTGCATGAGGTCCCTCAGAGTCCCCAAAGGTTTGCATAGATGGATCATGGCCTTTACTTTCTTACTCTCTTGCTGAGATATCGTGGCTTCTCCTGGCATGTGCCACCAGGTGATGCCTGCTGGGTGCTGTTGGCAGGGGCCTCTGTTACCCAGGCTCCCCCCAACTCTCATTGCTCCACTTGGCCAGTCAGGTAGCCTGTGAGCCATGGGAGGGCTGTGTGGAGCACACTGGCTTACTGCTGGCCGCACTGCAGGCGTTGGCGCTCGTTGTGAGAAACGTGGTCGAGAAAGCAACTCCTGTGTCAGACTGCTCAAAGGATGATGTGCAGGAGCTGCCGCGGAGTCCGCTGGTTAGTCCCTTGACAGGAATGCACGTTCAGACTCTGCTCACAGACCTGGTGCAGGGACCTGATATTTTATGTCCTAGTAGGATGGACATAAAATGGACAGGGGATATAATACAGAGCACCTGCTGCCCGTGATGGTAAGACCCTTGCCACAGGAGTGTGCTGAGCTTGTCCTGGAGACACGACCAACTGAGGCACACTCAGCAGTGGGACAAATGCTGTTTCTGTGTTCTGCCGCAGTGGCTGATTGTGTCCCGGCGAGGGCCACGTTCTCACAAGAGCCTCCTTGCGTTAAAGGCTGAAAGTGCCCTGTGTCAGTAGCTCTCTTCCCTGAAGAAGAGACATCTAGGCCTATCCTAGGGGGTTTATGCAGCTGCTATCTGTATGGGGCAGCACCACCAGTGAGAAAGCCCTGAAGAGACCACTGTGGCCATCTGTGTTGGTTTTTTCAACGGGATCCCTGCCCCTGGCTCGCATCTCTCTAGACTGTTCAGTACACCCTCAGAAGTTCACCAAGCTCTTCAGATCCTCCCCACCCTGGAAAATACTCAGGCACAGAGCATCCAATGCAGTGTGTATGGCCTAGTATCCTGCCCTCTCGGTACTGTTCTCTGTGGCCTATTGCCTGTGGGATCATGCCAGTCAGATATTTGCAACACTGGTAGAATGATGACCTCTGCTGGAAGTTGTCAAAGGTGGCTTGCTTGGGCTCCAGATGGGCCCATCTGTGAGGAGCCTCTTCAGACATCCAGGTCCTCCTTGTTGCCTGCCCTTCCCCACTGCTGGACAGAACACTACCTCCTCACTCGTGGCGGACCCCTGGGCTCTGTCTCCCAGGTTCCCCGGGGAGGTGGGGAGTACACTTACTGAGCTTATCTATTTTGGAGGCCTGCAAACAAAGAGACATTCGTGGTCCTACTGGCCCCTGGTTCTCACCACATCTGTCTGATTTCTGTTTCTCCACAGCATAGAAAGGTTGAGAACTGGGGACTGGGAGGCTCTTCTTAATTCATCTTTTTAATAATAGTAAAGCAGATTCTGTTCCTTTCCAGAAGTTTGTGAAGGAACACACATAAAAACCTCTCGTCAGCTTTGGATCTAGAAATATAGCCTATTTTAAGTAAAAAAAAACAGTTTTCTGCTTTACCTATAAGCTCACTTTTGTTTTCCCCCACAGGCCATCAAGCCCTGTCGCCCTATGACCAACAATGCTGGCCGGCTCTTCCACTACCGGATTACAGTCTCCCCTCCTACCAACTTTTTAGTAAGTTCCTGCTACAACCAAATTGCACCTCATCCATAATGTAAATAGATTAAAATGTGAATGTGCTCATTGAGTTCTTAAATATTCTTTCTTTTACAAATGCTTTTGCTGCTGTAGTTGACCTTCGTAAGGATGCTTATGTCAGCCTCCCATCCCTATACTGCTGTGTGCCTTTTCGTTTCTATCACTGGTGCCGCACAATAACCAAATTGAGAATGGCCAGTGAGTTACGGAGCTATTCACTGGAGCAGCGGAGTGGGAAAAATGAGCAGAGCATTCTCCCATCTCTTAAAAATCAGTGAATAGCTGTATTTGTCTTAAGACTCCCAACAGAAAATCTATTGCATATTTTATGACAATAATGCTCCGTAATAGTTTTGAGTGTGAACTGTTTTCCAGGCACCATTTTAAATGTTTGACATGTTTTTAACTTAACTCACAATATATTATCCCCACTGTACCTATGGGGAATTATCCACATGTTATAGATGAGATGGAATGACTTGCCTTAAGGTTACTCAGGTACCGTGGGGCAGCTGGGTGTTTGAACGCAGGGAGTGAGCTGCAGTATATATGGACACACATCATTCTATTATTTTCTCTCCCAGTATGAAATTCATTAATTCTGGTTACATGTAACAGGAGGAGACTTCATTTTCAAAATTAGATTAGTCATAATTATCTGTTTTAACAGATAAATTAATTTATTAATTAACAGATTGTTTTATTAAGCTACAGTTCATGTATCATGAAGAATGTACCTCAGGATTTTTAGTCCGTTTCCAGGCTGGGAGGCCGTCACCACAGTCTAACTTCAGAACATTTCTTCATCCAGAAAGAAGTTACATGCCCATTGGTGGTGCTTTCCCACCGCTGAGACCTAGACAGGACTGATGCTTGCTGGGTCTGTGGAACTGTGTGTTTGGGGTGCCACAGGGCTTGTAAAATGTGTGGTCTTCCATGTCGCGCTGCTTTCATTTAGCATACTGTTTTCAAATTTGTCTGTGCTGTCATATGTATCATTATTACTTCATTCATTCTCTTTTTTTTTTGTTGTTGGTGTAGGGAATCAAACGCAGGGCTCATGCATGCTAGGTGAGCGCTACCACTGAGTCTGTCCTCAACTCCTATCTTATTCCTCTTTTTCATTGCCAAAGTCATGCTCTATCGAACCCTGGCTGCCGTGTCTACCTGAGCAAGGCACTGTAGTCTGCTGAGCTATTTGGCCAGCCCAAGCTATGCCATTATTAATCATTATCTCACCAGAAGTTCTTTTCATTATATTTACTTTAGACTAGCTTTATTGAGTGACTCAATTAGAAATGAAAAGAAATATTGGTAAAAGGAAGTATATTTGGACATTTTAAGGTCTTCTTTGTATTCTTATACAAAAAAATTTTAAAAGAATGATATTCAATGCCACTGGAAGAATTGTGTTTTTTGGTGATAATTTGTTCCAGATTTAGAGCGCTTAAGATTAAAAGTAGTGGGGTAGAGGGATGGATGGCACAAGAGTTTCTCATGGTTAGATGGACATTCTTTTTTTTTGATTTAATATTTTCATTGTTTAAATTTAACAATGATTATATTACATGTTTTCATCATCAGGTCAGTTTAGATTAATACATATAGGTATATAAAATTGATCAAACAATTAAACTAGATGGACGTTCATAGCAGCCAACTACAGATTGAGTGTGCACCTAACAGAGCTCTTGGATGTGATGTGGGGACTGGTTCACTGCTCTGTTGGTGGGTTGGCTTCTCAGAGAGGGGCAGATGGAGCGGAGGGCCGAGTTCTAGTACCCTGAAGCCTTCAGAACCTTCCAGGCAGTGGTAGCCTTTCTTAACTTTTATTTTAATTGTAAGGAGAGTAGAAATAGAAATAATAGATAAGACATCAGAAATGACACACAGTTTCCACAAAAGTCCCCAAGATGGTAATAGTCAGCAGTGGTCGTTGTATTACTCATCGTTCCTGGTCTTGACCATGTTAATGCTGAGTCTTTCTCCCTTTACACTTGAGTTACCTGTTACTATCGTGTTCCTTTTGCCATTTCTGTCTGTTCAGAAATTTAGTTCAGTAAGAATTGAATGGGTAGTGTTGCGGGATTAAATAAAGCTACTTCTAAGAAAATGAGGTTGTAATAGTCCTTTTTCTTTGCACTGTGGGACTGGGGATGGAATCCAGGGGCATTTGGCCACTGACCTATATCCCCCCCCCCCCCCCCCCCCCCCGTCTTGCTCTGCCTTTGTGTGTCTCTGTTTCTTACTGTCTCTGTGTCTGTCACTCACTCACTCAAAGTCTTACCAAGTTTCCCAGACTGGCCTTGAACTTGTGATCTTGCCTCAACCTCCTGAGTAACTGGGGTTACAGGCACATATTCCCATGCCTGCCTCCTCTTTTAACTTGTGGCATGTATAAAAAGCATCACTGATTTTCCAAATAATTAATACCTGGAGCCAGAAGGTTCCACCAAACAGAGTTGAACTTAAAATTAAACTTGTATATGAAGTTCTCCCTGGTGTTTAGAAAGATGTTGAGTCCATAAGTTACTTTGATTCCTACTTTCGGTCAGTTTGTGTCTGATAGACTCGCATTACCTTAGGTTTTCTGGTTCTGTTCACTTTTAGACCGACAGGCCCACTGTGATCGAATATGATGACCACGAGTACATCTTTGAAGGATTCTCTATGTTTGCACATGCCCCCCTGACCAATGTAAGTATATGCAAGCTGGCTCCTTTTCCCTACTGGGCTCCTGCTTTTCTCCTTTCATCAGTTGTTCCCAGAAGTCAAAGTAGATTTCCTCCTTACCTGGCTGTGAAGTGAGACTTGCTTTGTGTCCTGCTGTGTGAGCTGCAGGAAGCCTCAGGAGTGTGTCAGGTGGGAGGGTGACATCTCTGCTAATGAGTCACAGATTCGGTCTGCATTAAACGGTGTAAGTAAACATGTGTCAAAATAACATTTTGAGAGTGTGAAAGATTGAAAAAGGAGGATAAACTGTGGAGTAATGTGTTAAAGCTATTCTGGGCTGGTTGTCCTTCAAAAGAAAGTTGGGAAGTTTTAAGGAGAAGCTGTTACATAATCACCCAGTAAAGGAAAGGGAAGAGCTTGCTGAGCGCGCTCAGAGCCTGAATTAACTTCATGTGGTTTTCTGCTTCTGAATCCCAGAAATATGTCTTCTTTAAGAGACTTAGTCTGATGTGAGAATTCATGTCCCTGTGTGGGCATTAAGGCTACTTTGTTGATGATCGGTTGAAGTAGAAGTTCTGCATCTGTGGCTCCAAAGCTCTTTGTCTCAGAGCTGCCAGCCTGGTAAATGGCCCTGCTCAGTGTGTTCTGGTTGGCCTGTGCATTGGCTGGCACTGGCTCAGGCAGTGGAGCGGAACGGTGCACTGGCCTGCAGGCTGGCCTGTGAGGACTTACTTGCTGAGTTATAGCTATACTGCTCTGCGGTGTTCTCTGGTTTGGTAATGTGAAATGATATCTGTAGTTATTTTAGAACACTTTACCTAAAACATGAAATTCTTTTCCATTGAAAACTCAGGCTCAAATTTTGTTCTTACCTTGATCCTTTCTGTCATTCTTTTTAAGTTTATTAAGTAGGTATAATTTTAATTAAAAACAAGTTGTTTTTCTGTGAGATTTTCTTTATCCCAAAGTATATTTTGTCTGGGAGCTTTTTCTTTTAAAGGATTATAGTATAAATGCAGACATAAAATCATTTGGTTACCCATGTGCCAGCGCCCTCTAGGGCAGGCCACCTGTTCACTAATACAGAAAAGGGGCAGTTCTTAAACAACTTATGAAAAAACATTTAGAGGTATTTGAGTTTTAAAGGCTTGCGCATGCATGTGTATGCGTCTGTCTGTCTGTCTGTCTCAGAAACTAAAGTCCTTCATCATTTGTCTCATGGTCTGAGAGTCATAAAGGCCTTATGAAGTCTTTCACGCAGACTCCTTTCCAGGGTGATGCCCCCCCCCCAATTGTTTTTTTTGGAAGAAATAGAAATAATTCAACTGGCATGAAAGTGCTTCAAATTATGTATCATTTTTATCTCTTAATTATCTAGAAGTAATACAGACTCATTTTGACTTTTAGGATCACTTTAATCCAGTAAGAAAAGCAATTTGACTTCATAGGGACCAGGCCTTAAATAGTAGTGAGTTCTACTCATTGGCAATGTGATCTGACATTTCAGTCTTGGTCTTCTCATCTATAAGATAAGTGTGTTAGCTGAAGCCATCTTACCAGCTCTCCTGAAAAATAAATGAGATGACACATGAAAAGCGTCTATCACAGCGTTGGACACATAATAAATATTGGCACCTTTTGTGGGAAAAGTGCCACCACATGTAGCTGTTTGCCTTTACACTTGTCACTTCCACATTTCTGAGACAAAATACCTGATGTACACAATGTAAAAGAGGAAAGGTTTATTTTGGCTCATAATTTCTGAGGCCTCGGGCCATGTTTAGCTGGTTCTGAAGTGGAAACTTAGAAGAAGGGTGTGCTGGAGGAAAGGTCTTCCCTTGGTGGTGTGAGGATTGGGTGAGAGCTCAAGAACACAGGGCCCTGCAGCACCCTGTGGACCCACTTATGACGTAGCTGCGTACCACGTCGCGGTAGCCTGTCCTGCTGGGAAAGCAGCACCTGATAGTCCTCAGTGTCCACAGGAGCCAGTCACCGCTGAGCACTGGGAATGAGGTTGGGAATCAGGTCTTCCACATGGGAGTCTTTTGGGGACACTGTTTTAATCGTTTTTTTTGGTGTTGTAGGCTCAGCCCACCCTGTGGGATGGCATGGCATTTGGTACTGGGATTGAAGAGTTCCCAGAGCATTTGCCTAAGCTTGCCTAAGCAGATGCCTTAGCCCATTGAGCTAGCTTGCTGGCACTATATTTAGACTCTTAACAGAAACATAATTTTTAAAAAAAATCTTGGACAAGTGACTACTTGAACTTCATTAATAATAGCTATGCTTGGGATTTTAGTTACAGTTAAGCATACTTTTATTAAAAATAGATTTTTTAAAGAGCACTTTTAGCTTTACAACAAAAGTGAGTGGAATACAGTTTTTTGAAAAAGTTCCCAGCACAAAGACTGAGAGAATGTTAATGTTAAATTAATCACAGTTGTTACTATTATAAAATAAAAGATAAGACTGAAAAATTCCTGGCTTCAGCATATATTTTATATGAATATTGAAGTTCTTAAGACTTGAAAACTTCACCCTTTAATGAGCAGTCCCATCATTTATGCTAGGGATGTTGATAAAATAAATGGAATTTTAAGTTGAGTGTTCCACAGCTCATAGGAATTAGAGCCATCAAAGGCCTCTTGAATTTGAAATAGCCTCCCAAGAAAAAGAATTTTTAAATCATTTTACTGATCTGATTCATCTCCTTGTAAAGAGAGCATACAGCAAGTGGGGCGTACAAATGATGGTCCTGATGGAATCTCAACCAGAGCTTGTCCTGATGCGTTCTCCTAAGGTCTTGAATTGAAATAGATGAAATTGTTCCTGGCTAAATATATGACATCCTGGGAGAACTTAATCCTTTTATGTAGCACATTTACTATTATTTACAGGGTAATAACTGATGTTATTAAGGGCATTGGCAGTGTAACTAAATTTATAAAAAATACTGTATGTACTGTATTAGATGCGCAATGGAAGCCCCCAGCTATTTCCCTCATTCCCTAGTTGGCTTTCCATTTCCAGTGACCTCACTGCCCAGTGGCTTCGTTATTCATTTTCTGAAAGTAGAGTTAGAATAGAGAAGTTGAGCAGGGGCTGTTTTCCCATCCAGGGCATAGGAGATAGTACATCCTGTAACGCCAGGAGATAGGAGTTGGTATCGGTCAATATGAGATTCTTACCTTTCAAATACTCAGTTGTGTTTTCACAAGTGATAGTAGGCACGTGTGCTGCTTATGATGGTTCTTGGAAGCTCATTAGCTGATCTTTGAAGTAGTTTCTCGCTGACCGGTGTGTAAAATACAAGTTGTCTGAGTCTTAGCGACAGCATAGAGATGGAGTTCATACAGAGATGCTGCCTTTTTAACTTGGTGAGTCTCAGAAGGACTCCAGTGGTATGAGTGAAAGTCCAAAAGGGAAATCAAATGTATATAAAGAGTTCAAAGAAAAAATTTCAGTCAGGGAGTTTTGTGGAAATGAAATGGAAAAAGGGCTACACTTGCATAAATCATCTAGCAGTGTGCTTTCACACCTGACAGGAAGAAGGAGAGCGTGCACTTCTGCTCTTTCTCTGCCTGCCTTTCGGGTAGCCCCAAGAGCTCTTGTTTTTCTCTCCTGTACACTCTTGCTGAGTGGTTCAGCACCACCATCTGGCTTTTCCTCTCATCTGTACCCCAGTCCCTGCAGGTAAGCTGCTTGGAGCCATGCCGAAGCTTGGCATTCAGATTGCCTGCTGGGGTGCCCTCTAATACCTCACCCAAGTGCAGCTGAACTCATCACCCTTCCCATGTATTGAGTTTGAGGTACTCTGGAATTTCTGCTTTCCTGTTAGTGCATTGAGACTACCTGGTCATTTAAGCCAGAAACCCAGTTGTTATCTGTTGTTCTTAGCCTTCATTCCCGTGTTGGAATGGTCACTGTGTACATCAATAACATTTCCAGACTGTGTGTAGAAAGTTTCCCTCCATTCTAGTCTTCCTTTTATTTGAACTAGGCTTTTACATTAGCCTCCGACCTTTGCTTCTCTCTGAGCCATTTCCGCACTGTTTTCAGAGACTCGTCTAAAATGTAAGCTATGATAAGTGCTTACTTGCATGTATTTGAAAGTACTTGAATAAATTCTTGTTGCCAATTAGCTGTAAGCCCTGACCTTCACATGGTTTATGAGGGCGGCACCGGGGAGTCTATGCTTCCCCGCTGGAAATCACTTGGCTTGTCTTTTCACTGTGCTCTACCCTGCAGAGCTAACTGATGACTTCCTTCAGGTACTTTTTCTCTGTCTGTCCGGTAGCTAAATACCTTTGTTGCTTCAACTTCATTTGTTTTAGGTGCACTGGAAAAATCCTTCCTCATCCTTGATGACTCAGTGGTTCTCTTGTACTGTATAGTTCTTTCTTTTGCTTGTTTTTAATTTCACTTGCAAGTTATGATGTTCCATATTCGTATTTTTTAAAAAATCATTTATTTATTTATTTATTTGCCACAGAGTCTCCCTATACAGCTCAGATTTGTCGTGATCCTCTTGTCTCAGCCTCCCAGAAATGGGATTACAGCAGTGTACCACCATGCCCAGGTTCGGGGTGGCACACTGTTCCTGGGGTTCCAGGGTTGGCTTGGCATGGGGTACTGGGATCGAACCCGAGTCCATGCGCTTGCCAGGCAGACACTTAGACTGACAAGCTATTTCCCTACCTTCTCTTGGTATTTGCTCATGTACTTTTGTTCCTCTTCTACATCCCTAACGTTTTAAGGCAGGACTTGAAGCTCATTTTAGAATAGTTATGCACCTTGTGCGGTTATTAGCAAAGAATAGTTCTTTTAAAAGTAGGTTAAATCATGCATGGATTTGTACTTCAGATATTTAAAAAATGTTAGTATTCCCCGCTTGCTGATGTGCTCTTTACAGGAGATGAATCAGGTCTGTAAAATGATTTGAATTAGAGGTCAAGTAATAGTGGCTCTGGAATGTTGCTTTGCTTAGTTTAGGATTCAGAACCCCTGTGAGGTTGAAAATCAATGTCATATTCAAGTTAATTATGAGTTTTACTCAACTATTAACTTACAGAACATCTAAGAACTAAAGTTCATTTCTGAGGAAAAAAAAAATCCAGTAGATGGCATTATAATACTGCTTTTGTGTCTTTCTATCACCCTTTTTGCTGGTAGAATTAAAATTTATTTCTTTTTGATCACTGTGGTTTGTAAAAATGATTACAAAGTCTCATGGATGGACTGTGGAGCCAGAAAAGCCCACTTAACATTTCTCTAGGGCCTCTGGGTCTGTCCTTCTCCCCAACTAGTGAGCCAAGGCACTACAGTAACCTCTCTCCCTCCTTCTCTCATTCATTCACAAATATATTTACAGAAGCTCCTGCACTTAGGTACTAGACAGGTGTCTGTTGGTGTTGCTAGGGTCTGACAGCTGCAGGTTGATTTCATGCTGAGCCTTCTTCATTTTCATTCACGTCCCAAGCGTCAGAACAAGGAGCAGGGAGTGGCTAAGGATGGTGCGCTAGAGCAAGGCGTCTACTTGGGCGCTTGCTGTTGCCTTGGCAAGGTATCCGACGCATCTCTGCCTCAGGTTTTGTCACTGTGCATCAGACACGATAGCCACCCCTGCCTCCGCAGGGCACTGCAACGGTTGCATGAGTGAACATTGTGAAGGACCAGAACCATGTCTGGCCTTATTGATGCCAGCCACTGTTATGCATATTCTAACTTAGTTATGTACTTCCACAATTGCTTTGCTGAGCAACCACTGTGTGCTCTTCAGTGACCTGAGAATCCATGACCACTATGTTATCAGCCTGCCATCATCCCTGATCTACCTAATGTTTGAGCTAAGGACTTGGAAAGATTAAAAAAAAAAAAAAAAAAAGTTCTGAGGGGGAAGAAATTTCTGAGTGTGGTTCTATTAATTCTGTAGAGGCAATATGTTTAATTGTAATGAGTTCCTGTCATGTTTGTGGTGCTGCTGCTCCTCCCGTTAATTAAGCACCAGTGTTGTGCAGGTTTCCTCTGGAGGGCTGGCCAGCTGGGCTTCTGCCATGGAAGTCCAGCAGTTGTGGTCAGGCTTCATGTGTGGTGAGCTTGGGTGAAGGTGAAGCCTCCCCATCTGGTTCATGTGCCTCTGGGTCAGGTAGCAGACGTGTGCAGTATGAGCCTTCAGGGAGGTGTTGCGGAGCTGAACCTCTCTTCTTCCTATTGCAGATTCCACTGTGTAAAGTAATTAGATTCAACATAGACTACACGATTCATTTCATTGAAGAGATGATGCCTGAGGTAAGGGAAAAGATTGTTTAACAGCTTGCTGTAATTTCTTTTGTTTATGCCGCACTTTTTTTTAACATCAAACTTGACCAGCTCCAGTTCTTTCTTTTGCCATAAGAGACCCCTAAAAATACCATTTTCACTGTTGGAAAGGTCACAGAGATGTAGCTACAGCATCAAGGTTAAAATTTGGATAATTTTAAAACTCACTGACCTATTTTTGAACCTGTTTCTGCTTGCCTTGCATCTGCTGATGGCAACTTTACATCTGTTTCTAGTTTGTTTTACGTAGGGGACAGATTTTGGTAACTAGCCATTATTGGAGAGGAAATTGGAGTAGAGCAACTGAATCTGATAGCTGTTGGAATAATCTTATTCATTATCTGCAATGACAGGATCAGTGCTTGGTTCATTTTTCTTCCCATATATTTACATATTTTTTCCTAATTGTTTTTCATTGCGGATGTTTAGCAGCAGATTTATCTAAATATATGCAAGAGATTTAAAATTCCAGAGCAAGATTAATGTGAATCTCAGAATGATTCATTGCCTGATCTTGAATTTAGTGGTGTCAACAAATCACACTAAGAAATAACAACTAGACAGCAAACAAGCTTGTGCACTTAACATCGCATTGAAGTTGGAGTCGATTTCTGGAGCCCCTAGCTCTTCTTGTAATGTATCTAACAGAGATACTCTGTCACAGGCCGGGAGCACGAGGGGGAACTGACAGGCCTGACGCGCACACTTAACATTCTGGACATCCTGCTCATCCTACCTGCCATTCAAAAAGAATTAAAGAGAAGGGGCCACCCTTCCATTCTCCTAATGAGAAGGGCTTTTCTTGCTTCCTTTTGCTTTTTAAGGTCATAAGCCTTGAATTGCTATTGTAAAAGTTTCTGACTTGTGACAGGATCTCACACAGAGTGATTTATGAACCCTGAACAAAGCGAGTAGGAAGAATTATGAGACAAGTCTCATCTGTAAATATATCATCTGCTTAGCCTGTTTAAGGGTAAAATTTTGGTACAAAGTTTTTCTTAGCCCTTTATTTGCCTTCATTAAGAACTTGAGCTCTTGGGCAGAGTACCTCTGCTTTGGTGACATAGTGACCGTGTCCTGGTAGGGTGGGTGGTAGACAAGCCCATGGGCACAGGTATTTGTAATGTGATTAACAGAGAGTTCTTAGGACATTCAAATGTGTTTTATAGTTGGGTTAGAGAAGTGATACAAGTGAGACTTGACATTTTTCATTTTATTTGTGTACTGAAATATGCTGAGTTGACATTTTTGTGGAACTCCTAATGCAAAGTGCCTTCTTCATTTTTATCTGTGGCCAGTGAGCTGTCTTAGGACACTGGGTGAGCTTTTTAGGAAATTGTGTTTTCAGTACAGCTTCGATAGATACTACCTAAGGTACTTGATTAGAAAACATTGAACATTCATTTATTCTGTATTTGCAGATCCAAAGTAATTTGATTTTGGTTTATTTTTCAGAATTTTTGTGTGAAAGGTCTTGAACTCTTTTCACTGTTCTTATTCAGAGATATTTTGGAATTATATGACTGGAATCTTAAAGGTAAACAATAGGATTTAAAGAAAAGAGTGATGCTTACAGAAGAACACAATCTATGCAAAAACTTACAAATGGGGCTGGGGTAGAGTTGAAATACTTATTTTTAAAATATTCAGAGAAAAACGTGATTCATAAAAATATTGTCTTGTATTTGATGTAAATAAGTTTTTTATGGATTTTATTTCATACAATTTGACAATGTCTAACCGCCAGCATTTGTACCAATATTAGCAAAGAAGATGGTACCAGTTGTAACTGTCTTGCTTTATGCACATTAGTAAAATCTCATTAGTTAATATTTTAAGTCTAGTGAACTGTGCTGTAACAAGCTTTGAAGATGGCAGTATATTAAAACACTACTTCTGTTGTGTCTTAGAACACACACGATAGCACACACATGCATGCTGGTAATGTAGACAGATTCAAATACTCAATGGCTGGGTCTTGTAACAGTTAACTCTTATGGAAGTTTCTGCATTCTGGCAAATATTTACTGATTTATTTTTAAAGTTGTGTATTGATGAATGGCTTTTCAAGCCAGGGTTTTAAATGAATGAATTGAATGAGTGGCTTTTCAAACCAAGTGTATTGATGAATGGCTTCTCAAACCAATCACATCTCTCAATCTTTCAAGCATATTGATTAAGATGTGAAGGAATTAGCATATAGGCCTGTAACATGATCCTGTTATGCAGTTATAAGCAGCATCTGGACTTCTAAAAGGAGTTCTGCTGTATATATTTGCTCCTCTGGCACTCTTTCTTCTCCAGGTTTGCTGTGGCTTCCCCAGTGTGGTCTTCAATGGGGGCTGTGGCAGTTGCCTCATGTTTGATGGAGCTACTGAGGCGAAGGGTGGGGGGGAGTAGTATTTTTTATGTCCCTACTTCTGGTGGTGCTTTTTGCAATTGCCATAAATCTTAGGAATTAAGTAAGTTGCAGGGTTTGCTTCCTAAGGCTGTTTGATTTCTTTTTCCTTTCCTTCTCACTTGTTTGCTCTAGGTCCGCTGTTTGAAGACAGGCCTCCCTGCTGCCCAAGATTTCATTTCATGCCACGTTTCGTAAGATTCCTCCCAGGTAAATCTTGGGGCTTGGCGGAGACCCAGTGAGAGAGGGTATCTGCAAGTCAGACTGCCGTTCTCCTTTTAGTCTGTGGGGACAGCTTTCTCACCTTGGAAACTGTTAATTATCTGCTTCTTGGGTTGCACGTGGACATGTAAAAATTTACATGCTGGCTTATACCCTTGCATAATTTATCATATCCCGAAGTTAAATGAACAATGGAAGAATTGATTTATAAGTTTTGGAATTCAGCATCTTAAAATGTCATCCTAGTGTTAAAGTTAACATAGAAAAATGCATGTGGCTTAAATACATATAGCTAATTGGAAAACACGATAAAATCTTGTACTGTGCTTGTAATTATGTTAAAAATTATTATGATCGTAGTTATAATTAGTGGGGTTATAGGTTATTTTTTCTATATTCTGTTCTTTTTTTTGTTTTGTTTTGCTCAGGTTGCCTTAAGAGCGGGTCTCATGCTAGTTGTGGAGGTGAGGATTGAACCTCGGTCCCCAGCACCTGACTGACTTGCCCAATCATGTGCTTTAGCCAACTGAGCTTCTATATTCTTTTCTTTTTTTAAAACTTTATTTATTTATATTATGGCCAGCTGAGCCTGCCCTAGGGGTGAGGCTGGTGCAGCATGTGGTCCCAGGGATTGAACCATGGTCCCTGCGGTTGCCTGGGCTTGCCTAAGCAGGTGTTTTAGACTGCTGAGCCATCTCGCCAGCCCTAAGCTTCTATATTCTTGACATGTGTTTTTAGTTATTTTACAGTAAAAAGTTGTTCAGTAATTTATCCTCCTGAATTAAAATACAAAAGTAAATGTATGAGTTAGTTTTTTAATGATATTTTAACTGTTTTCTAATTGTTTCTAGTTGTTAGACATGGTAATATTTAGGTACTTTAAAAATGATTGAATTCTTATGCAGTCTTTTTATTTATTTTGATGCAGTCTTTTAGGTGCCTTTTTTTGTTTGGAAAATCCTGTCCACTTTTGGCCACGTGTTCCTACTCCTCCAAGATGCTCTAGTTGGTCACCTGCTCTGAGTGTCGTACAACCCGGCCTACACTTCCCTCCTATCAGTTCTGTGGCTGGTCCAGTGAACTTCTCCTGCTGTCCTACCCCTAGCTGTAGAGCTCTTTGACCTTTTCTACTGAAATGATTGTCCCAACCCAGCCACCCAGCCTGAAGGTGAAACCTTGAGTCGCTGCCCTAGGACCTCCCACCTCCCACTCAGTGGCTAGCTTGCTGGTGTCCCTTGGCATCCTCCCTCCCACGTGCGCTTTTCAATTTCCTTCCGTTTGAGCCTTCCCTCTTGTGCACTGCAACCTCCCTCTGCTGTGTCTCGACCTTGATCTGCCTGCTTTCGCTGTCGCGAGGCCTTGCACCATCATTATTGTCCATGCAAAAATCACCACTCTAACTTGCCTGTTCCTGTCCTCTTTGTGGGCTACTCAGCAATATTAGTGGAAAAAGAAGTACAACTACTGCCCTAAATCTGGAGTTTGCGGTCTTGGCTGGGGAATGTTTTTTTCTCCTAGCCTGAGGACTGTGAACACAGCACACAGACCAAGACCTCAGTTTTGAAAATGCAATCCTACATTCTTGCTTTTCTCCTCATGTTCCCTGCCCACCTTCATGCCTCAGAATGCTTATGTGCCTGTCAGACAGCCTTCCTCATGTGCTCTCTGTCAGTCTTCAGCCAAGTTTTGCTTTAATTCCAGACCACTCTCACCCTGTCCTGGCCCACCGCAGCTCCTGGTGCTGGAGTGGCCTCCCGGGATCAAGCCTGAAGAGGCTCCTGGTGCTCTTCCCCTCCCTGCCATGGTGCCTGGGCTCGTGCCTTGCACTGTTTCTGGGCTCTGCGTCCTTTCAGCTTGTGGCTTCCATTGTTGCTTTTCTCTTTCGATTCAGTTGAGTTTAGGTTTCCTTTAAGATAGCTCAGTGGACTAAGTGCCTGATTAGGCAAGCACAGGGACCTGGGTTAGAATCCCCGGCATCCCATGCCACACAGCCCTGCCCTCGGGTATGCTAAGCCATTGACAAGAGTCTGGGAATGGTGGCGCATGTCTGTAATCCTAGCCCTGGGGAGGCTGAAAACAGGCTCACTACCAGTCTGCATAGTGAGACCCTTACAAATATGTTAAAAAAATAAATGAATAAATAAAAGTTAGAAGGACGGGTACTCTTTCCTCAGTCCAGAGAGTTACGGTAGCGTATGTTTATTCTAGGATGACATTACTTACATTTTAATAATATTGTTCCTGCTTGTTTTGTTTAACAAATGCATTTGGAAGCCTTTCTCCCTTCTACATCAGGTTTCATTTTGCTGAGATGCCTTTTTACTTTTCAAGTAAAGGCACCTTTGATTTCATAATGGAGCTTTAGAAATAAACTTGTTAGAAAATGGTGTTAGAGTGGCTTTGCTGAAAAGCTTTTTCTTTCCGTTCCCCTCTGCCTCTAGGCATTCTATTATAAACACATCTCTTAGAGAAAGTGGGCAGTTTTAAAATCATCCTACGGAAAAATCTGAGTTAGATACTTATTTTGCAGAATTTCAACACAAAATGTTTCTCATACTCATGCAGGGATAGTATTTAGGTAATCATAAAGGTGAAGGTCTATTGATTTATTTTTAAACAGGAATTACTTTTTCATTAAACTTTCCTTTGAAAATATACTTATTTTTTTAAAGCCTGAAGGATACAGAAAAGCATTTAATGTATAATAAAAGTATTTCTCATTGGTTGGCCAAGTATGGTTGATTAATTTTTAAGATGGGACATCATTAAAGATCTCATAGAAAAGAATGAATTAAGGGCTAGGGATGTAGCTCCATGGTAGAGCACTTGTCTAACGTGGGCAGGGCTTTAGGTTCAGTCCCTACAACTCTAAACAGCAACAGCAAAACAAATCAAAACAGAAAAGAATGAATTACAAAACATATTTTATATGTTTTTATTTTTTCTATGTGTAAGATTTTTCACATAGTTGTCATCATACTTGTATATGATTTGCTTCTTTTTTAATAATTCATTGAGCAGATGGATGTTTTTAAAGATTATGATACATAGTGCCAAATTTTTCAAAAGAATCACATCATTTTATGCTGCCGTGAAAAATGTATCATTACTTGGTTTTAGCGTGGTAGGTCTACTCATTCTTTTCCTTCTTTTCTCCCTTCCATCATTCTTTATTTCTTTTTTAAAATTTCAGGGGTGCGCTTCATGAGGCTGAAGAGTGGGCGCTGTATGCTTCTTGTACTAGCAGTGCTAACTCAATTCCTGATATGTGTCAGAGACGCCATGCTCGCTTGTTCATTGACTTTATTTAATTGGTCATAATGGCACCTTGTTAAAATCCTCATCCTCTGCTTACTAATGGATATGCTTTTCAGACTTTTTTTTTTTTTTTTTCAGTTTTTAAAAGCAAACCTTTCCTCAAGCCATAACAATAAATATTGCAATGCACACATACAGGAAGTAGAGCATTCAGCCATTCTTCACAGAATAAATGCGACTGTGAACCCAGTACCCAGCCCAACATCTCAGCATCCAGGAAATCGCCCAGGCCCCTCTCCAGCCACCACACAGACCCCAGTAGATGCCGCTGTTCTGATTCAAAACACACTGGCCTAGTTTTACTTGTTCTGAAGTATAAAACTTGGAATTTTCTCTTCTGTTACTATCTTTTGTTGAGTGTGTTTTGGAGACTCATTGTTAGCATTAACTGTACTGTAGCTGTCCTGTCTAGGATTAGTGATCACTGGAGTATTTTTGGATTTCATGTACAAATATGAAAAAGAGTACAAAGTATAGTAAAAGATATGTCACTAAAAGACATGTCCAGGTGTGTGCTCCAGCAGGTATATGTTCCCTGAAGACCCACACGTGTCTGTTTTATTTTTTTTTTTAAATTTTTTAAAAATATATTTTAGTACAGGGGCCCGGCAGGATGGCTCAGTGGTATAAAGCGCCAGCTTAGGAAAGCTTAGGCGGCGGCAGGGACTGCGGTTCGATACCCAGCACTACATGCTGAGCCAGCCCTGCCCTCAGGGCAGACTGAGCCAGCCATAAAAATAAATAAACAAAAGTTTTGAAACAAGAAAAAAAAATAAAAAAAAAACAAAATTAAAAAAAACATATATATATTTTAGTACAGGGTCTGCAGGGTCTCATTGCACAGCTTGGACTCATAGTGATCCTCTGATCTTCCTGTTTTCAGCCTCTGAAGTGCTGGGATTACAGGTGTGCGCCACCACACCTGGTCTTGCTTGCCATCTCAGCGTGCTGCAAAGGTCTTTTGGCGTGACTCCATTTTAAATTGGCACTTGCTTTCAGTGTGCCCGAATAATAGTACTGTCTGTGTTCTCATCAGAAGTACATGGAAGTTCACATTATTTCACATTGTGTTTGGCACTTGGTGTCCCCTCCTCCACTTACAAGTGAGAGCACACATTGAAACACCGTGCACATTTTAAACTTGGGAAGCCGGGGCCCAGCAGGATGGCTCAGTGGTCTAAAGCGCCTGCTCAGGAAAGCTTGGGCGGCTGCAGGGACCGCGGTTCGATCCCCAGCACCACATGCTGCGCCAGCCCTGCCCTCGGTGCAGGCTGAGCCAGCCATGGAAATAAATAAACAAACAAACAAAATTATGAAACAAGAAAAAAAAATACAATAAAAATAAAAAAATTCTTTAAAAAGAGAAAAAAATAAACTTGGAAAGCTGGCCAGATTCTCTCCAGAAAGGGTGTGTCATTTTGTATTTCTGACCAATAGTTTATATAAAAAGTAACCTTTTTCTATTACTTATCAACACTAGGTGGTACTAGACTTTTATAGTTTTGTTCATCTGGTAAGCAAAAGTAGTATTGTCAGCTTGCATACTTGTTTTTCTTTGAAAATGATATTTTGAGTGTCTTATAATCTCATTTGCTTTATATTTAAATCAGTATGGTAATTTTTTGAATGTTCAAGTTTTGTCAGTCATGGTTACATTTCGCTGGATCCTCAATTTATACATTTTAAAGACAGCTGTCTCCATTGCCTTGTATAGATTTACAAAGTGAAGCTTAATAGTTTAAGTGAGGGATTACTACGCTGAGGCCCATTTGCCAAATACCAAATTGCACTCACAAAACAGTTTATTGAGATTTTAAAGAGTTTTTCAAAATTTTTTCCCCTGTGCCATTCTTCCCTTTGTTTATGGATACCTATAGATCAGCTTAAGGTTTTCCTCTGACTAAGTAGCTGGAACAAGGTGCAAGGTGGTACTGGCCTGCACTGGAGAGGAGGTGGCTGTACCCTTACTGGAAGGAGCAGTGGAACTCCTGAATTGGTTTTGCAAGTGACTGTCTAGCAAATGGATTTTTGTAATTGGCCCCATCTTGAACAGTAGTTCTTGGGTATGGCTGGCAGTGGGCTGGAGGGGTGAGAGAGAATGTCCAGATTTCTAGAAGGGCAATGTAGTTTGAAAAGACATACAACGATACAGCATCTTCATATAACTTTGTATTTAGAAAATCTAGAAAATGCCCATTGTTAAAGCAGATTTTAGCTAACAAGATTATATCAAGTCATCTCTGTAGGAAAATCACAGTTTTGCAGTTATCTAAGTATGGGGAAAGGAGTTTTTTTTATTTCTTAAAATTGAGTGCTATGCAGTTGATAAATACTCATTTAAGTGGCCATATACTTAATAAAAATTCCCTAACAAATTACCCCTTCTTCCAAATAACCATATAAATAAGCAAGCAATATAAACTGAGAGAATTGGGTCTCTAAGAAACAGTTTATAAAGTCTGTCAGTTCATTAATGACTGTCCAGACTCATTATTCCCTGTAATACAAACTCCAGTTCTTCCCGAATAATGAGCCGTTGTCACGGTTCCAGTCCTCGAGCTGGCAAAATTCCCGCTAACCTTAGCTCACCCGCTCTAATTTCTCATTTATATCATGTCCTATTTATCCCAGCCAACGAGATAAAAATTCCTTTCTAGCCCTTGGTGACATGGTTCCATAAATCCCCAACATAAAATGTAGCAAAGCAGACGAACCCGAAGCACCAATTCATTAGGGTTAGTAAATTCATGGTAGTCTGTGAGCAAGTGGCTGTGTTATTTATCTGCTTCAGAAAGTCAGTCTGCAAGTATTTAGGAGTGTCTTTTTTTTTTGCCGTGCTGGGCATGAGGGATATGGCCTGCGCCCCATGCCTTGCCAGAGCCCTCTCATTTTGTCTGGCTCCTCTTGTTTTTCCATAACCTTGAGCCCCATGACAGGTAGGGAGCAGTGCCTCTATTCTCCCTTCCTTGATGGCCCTTTGCCATCAGGTTGTCTGTCTTGAGATGCCCCATTTTGCTCAGTGGTAAATAACTCTTTATGGTTTAACTGCCATATAAACATTTAGTAGATTCCTTTAGCCTTATCAAATTTGTATCTGGTGTGTATATGTTGTTGCTTTTTAAAAATTATATTTACTTTGTATGCTATAAAACTCACTCTCCCTCATCAGCTACTTTGGACCACCAGAAAGTAGGTAGTTGACATTTCTTGGCCTTGTTTATTATTTTGCAGTTACTTTTCTCCTAAAATTGGGCAGTGCCTCTAACATTTATTTTGCAAAGAGACCCGTCCTTTGTAAGCCTAAGTATTCCTTTCTCCCAGCACCTTGGTGAAAAAGTTTTTTCTTTAAATTCAGCCTTTTTGATCCATTCTACTTTATCTAAAGTACCTGGAATCAGCGAACCATAATTGCCCTGGTGCTGTTTATATACTTGGGTCTCCCTGCATAAAATAGGATTGTAAAAACATCCTTGCACAAAAATCACATCCTAGTCCTCCTCAAAATATCTTAGATTAGGGCTGGGGAGATAGCTCAGCAGCTTAAGTGCCTGCCTAGCAAATGCAAGTTCTTGAGTTCGATCCCTGGTTCCCCTATGCCCCCAAAATATCCTTGATTTGTGAAATATCCTCCTTGGTTCTCTTAAATAATTTTACTACATTGTAAATGATTATGATCCAATCCCAGCATCCTCTCTTCTTGGTTCCTAAAGAGCCTAGTTAATGTGACAACCTTTTCAGTGTTGTCTGGCTGGCCTTGTTCTGCTGTTTTGCATGTATGCATATTCAGAGTATGGTCTTATAGTTTAGCTTTAGAATTTCTCTTGTCTGCCTGCTTGCTTCAGTCTCCTGTAAGATTAGAGATGATCATAGGCTCAGACTGAGAGGCAGGCAACTTGGGTTTGTAGTGCTTTGCAGAGATGGGGCTGTCACTGATTGGAGAACATGTTGCATACAGATGGACTGAAATGCATATTGACACTGATTCAGAGAAATGTGCACCCAACCACGTGTCCTAATTTGTGCTGTTAGAAAAAAGAGCACTGTGCACTTAGTGGATTAAATGTAAACATTTGTCTCTCACAGTACTGGAGGCTGAGAGTCTGAGACCAGCGTCAGTATAGCTTGTCCTAGAGAGGGCCAGCTTCCTCATTAGTAGATAGCTTTGCTGTCATTGTGTCTTCATGTGATGGAGAGCCAAATGGACACAGCTATCTCCTGTCACTTATAAAAGCACCGATCCCAGTGAGGAGAGCCCCATTCACCTGACCTAATCACTGCCCAAGCTGTCCCTTTGGGAGTGAGGGTTTGAACATGTATTTTGGAGGGCTCCAAAGTATTCAGTTGTAGCACCATAGGAATTTGGTAATCAAAGGTGCCTTTGGGCTTACCGCAGGTGCTTTGTGGTGAGTTATAAAAATATTTCACTGCTATGAACAATAATGTGGGTTAGAAGATAGAACATATCTTTAGGATGCTTGATTGCATTTTGCGATTTTAGAACAGTTACGGTTTTCAGAGGCTCCATTGTTTTTGACTAAGAGGACTATATTTTTAGTGTTTTCTACAAAGATTCGTCCAGGAGCTGTTGTGATTAGTCATTGCTAGCTTAGGTAGCTTAGGTAGGAGGGCCTACAGATTCTGAAATGGACGGGCGTCATGAGAGCGACATTGGACCCTGTACATCACAGAGCAAAGTGTGCACCCGTTGCAGAATACTGTCCAGAGCGTAAGACTCGGAGCTCGTGGCATTTTTCTGTGTGCTACATAATGATCTTCCATGAGCCGTCAGCAGGGCTCTTTAGCTTTGTTCATCATGGCAGGTGCAGCACATTAGCACCAAGAATTAGACCGTAATGCAACAATGGCTTATCGAAAACACCCATAAATATCTCATAAAAGCTTAGAGTTTCCTTAAGGATATAACAGCACTTCTAAAGAGCTTTCATCTTTTATTCTAGAAAGAATGATAAAATATTTAAAACATAACATGGTGTTTTGCATATTATAAACTATGACTCTTTATGCGAGGTGGCTTTAAATTTACGTAGGCAGGTGCTTTTTATAGGTGTGCCTCCCAAATGGAGCCTTTTATCATTTATGATGTTGCTGCCATTTTAGTAAATGAGATGGTTTATGAGCACTGTTCATCAATGAAACAAATGACTTTAGTATTACTTGGCATCTTCTTAAACAGTCTAAAGTCTTGAGTGACCTTCCTAGCCATGTTCTTTACCTCCATTGTCCTACCTTTCCTCGTTGGACTGCCGATTTGCTCTTAATCAAGGAGACTCACTTCCCCCTCTCTCTGCTCCCACCCAAGATGGAGGTAAGGAAGTCTTGTCCATGCACCAGATTCTTCTGTACCTGTTACGGTGTAGCAAAGCCCTGGTGCCAGAAGAGGAGATTGCCAATATGCTTCAGTGGGAGGAGCTCGAGTGGCAGAAATATGCGGAAGAATGCAAAGGCATGATTGTCACCAACCCCGGAACGGTACGGGCTGCTTCTGTGCATGCGGGACTGAATCGTTTTCTTTTCTGCATTTGGATGTTTTGAAAAAATAGAAACAGGACATTTAAAAGTTATAAGTACTCAGCTGCTTCTTGTCCTTAGAGTATGTTTTCCTTTCATCATTAGTAAAGAAGATAGTGATCGTGCTCGTGGAACCCCAGCACTAGAGGGGGGCTGTGACGGGAGGATCAAAGCGTGAATGTGACCTGGGCAATACAGTGACATCCTGTCAGGAGGAAAAAGAAATAAAAAAAGGAAAAAGGGACCTAGTTCAGTGCAAGGGCCAGGATTACAGAAAACAAAATAAACTACTACAATTAGGAATATTTAGTAGTTAGCTCACCTACCTGATAAATTTATTTTTCCTACAGATGCACATCTTTAAAACTTTCACTGCATATTGCAAATTACCTTCCAGAAGGGTTGTAAAATTTAAATTCGGCTCAGAATATTCATTTCTTTATATTGATTATATGGTTTAACAACAAAAAAAAAAACTTTCCCCTTTTGATTGAAAAAAGTTTATTATTTAATTCAGTTTTTTATTTCTTTAGGTTTCTAGTAAAAACTGGTAATTTAAACATGATTGTGTATTCATATTACCTTTTGATAACTTCCTTTTACTATCCTTTGTCTGGTTTTTTTTTTTTTTTTTTGTGTGTGTGTGTGTGCTATTCTTTTAAAATTTATTCTTTGCTGCCAGGCGTAGTGGTGCATGCCTGTTATACCCACACCAGGGAATTTGAGGCAGGAGGATTCATGTGAGTCCATGGCCACCCTGGGCTATGCAGTGAGTTCAAGGCCAGAATGGACTATGTACAAGACCCTATCTCCAAACACAGACAGACAAGCAAACAAGCAAAAAACCATAGTATTACAAATGGTTGATATTTTCATTTGCCTCTTATTATTTTTTTGAAAGTACCTTCTAGCCAGGCCCAGTGGTGTGTACCCATAATCCCTGATTGGCATAGTGAGGCCCGCCAATTTGCAAGCCTGAGTATAAGTTGGGCAACTAAGTGTCTTTGGAAAAAAAAAAAAAGACTGCGCTTGCCTAGCATCCGCGAAGCCTTCAGTTCGATCCTCGGTACCATGAAAAAGCGAAAGAAAACAAACCCCTTAATCCTCTCATGTAAAACACAGAACTTCCTTTTTATTATATCAGGAAAGTTTTTCTTTATGTTATTGTTTCATAAAATAATTATACATTGGCATCTTACTAAGATAAATTTTGTAGAAATGAAGGATTAAAATACATCCATGTAAAGAAGCAGAATAAGCTATTTAAACAAAGCTGTTCCTTTTTGTTTTTGTAAAGCTGTTAATTGTTTAACAGCCTTGATTCATAAAACATAAACTGTGGATCTGCTTTTGATAGCATGACAGTAACATCTGCAGAAACAAAATGTTGCTATTTGCAAATGAGAACATTCTGGCTAATACTGATGATTTTAAACCAATCCAGGAAGTGAAATTATTTAATAAAAATATGTTTAAACATGAGACTTGCTTCAAACTAAGAGAAAGAGAATACACAGTTTTTAATGTTGTATCTTTAAGTCACACAAATTATTATTAAAATAACTTTAGAAGAAATTTATAGTGGCTCTGTGTAAGACTGCAAATTTTATTGTGCTTTAAACAGTTACGTGTATTTTTCTCCTGTCACTTTAGCTGTGGGTTGTAGGGTGGTGGGGTGATGGTGCTGGGAGATGTGCGTTGCCATTGTAGCTGTTCTGGAGGAGCACGTGGGGAGGGCCTTTGCCCTGGGAGTCCTTCCATAGCCCCGTTAAGAGGTCCTGAAATTTCAACTCAGCTAGAGCTTTGCAAAAAGCAAAGGAGCCGGGCATACACCTTGGCATACACCTGTGATCCCAGCACTCTGGGAGGATAATAATTTGGAGCCCACTCAGGGGAAGTTAGCCAGTTGGTGAGACCTGTCTCAGAGCTGGGGATGTAGCTCAGTGCAAAGGTCCTGGGTTCAATCCTCAGGACCACCCCACCACCCCCAACAACAACAAAAAAAATGGTTCCCTAATTAACCCCGTTCATGTGCACAGGCAGTGAGGCTTAGGAGTTTGCAGTTTAAAGAAATCCTCAAGTGCTTCTGATTGCCTGTGGCCTGTGCCAGTCAGTGGCACAGGTGACACTAACCTGTCTCCATCATCATCCAGCCACTGCCTGCTGGGGACCATGGTATGCTTCAGTGGTGGCGAGGCCGAGGTATGATACTGGGCATGTGTTTCTGAAGGCGCCTGGGGTGGATGCTAAGCCCGTGTGTGGGCCAGTCTGTGAAGCTGTAGTCCTATCCCAGATCACCTGGGCCAGGCCTGCCAGAAATGCTTCATAAACACTGCACTGAGTCTCAGAGGAACTGAATTGATTATTGGCGCAATTAAGGTACAACCTTGAAATGACTGAAAGCCATTAGAAGATGATGAGGAGGCAAGACTAGGCAGGGTGAAAGGTTTATAACGGAAAATAATCAGAAATGAGTTAGGAAAGGTACCTTGGGTGTCAGATTTAGGAATGTGTGGACGTTTTTTCTTTTTTAGTATTTATTTAAAGATAGCATCACAGAAACACTGTTCCATTGCATCCCCTTGAAAAGTATCCGTGCCACTAGATGGCCAGGTAAAACTGACACTCTTGTATCCACCTCTGTATTACTTGCTATGAAAGATTGCCCAACAGCAAGAATACTGGGAAATTTATTAAATTTTCCAAACCGTTATAGTCCCATTAAACACTTTATTGTTGCAGAACCTAAAAGAATTAATCTTTTCCCTAGCACTTTGCCTGTGCCAGGGAATACTTTGGTCATTAGCAAGACTGTTTTTATTCTCACACGGAGAGGCAAAGCATGATAGATGTTTCAGGATGAGGCCAGAGACTAGAATTCATTTTCCCCCATCCTCCTCTTAATGCAGAGATGCGCCAGATCTCTTGTAACGCTGTCCAGGCTGATCTCGAGCTCCTCCTACTGTAGTGTTCAGAGCAGCCACAGCTTACGCTGCCGCTCCTGGCTACAGTACTGTAGGGTTTGTAGATCACTTACTGGTTGTGGGGTTGGTACCAGAGCCTGGTGTTTAAAAATCACAGAAGCATAATTGATTGCACAGTCATCTTTTAAGAATGTAGCCTGCAACTTTGATGCCCAAAATAATAAAAATAATTCTTAGACTGAGTGATGTATTATATAGTGTTAATGTACATTTAAATAATTTTATGTGAGATGTGAACAAAAATTTTTCTACCTAATTTTGAGAGCAGAGACCAACTTCTCAAAATACTAGTGAAATTTTGTTTATTTCATTAAATGACATTTAAATGTTTAAAAAAATTTTTTTTAACAATATGCGTGAATGTATACAAGTCTGTGCTTCTGATCATCTAATTATATTTGATAAATGCCCAACAAGGGCTACTATATGGGGCACTAGCTTGTGCGAATTGCAGGCATGGTCCTGGTGTTGCCACTGAAGTCCCAGTGCCACAGCCAAAGCGGACAACCAGCAGCTGAAGCGTTGTTGCTGGGCATCGGTGGGAGACAGTGGAGCCTCCTGGCCCCTGCATCGGTTCTGTCTGCAGCCTTGGTCACTAACACAGTGGAGCTGAAGGCTCCACCCCCCCCCCCCCCCCCCCCCCCCCCCCCAGTTTGCAGTGTGAATGGCATCACTAATTAGGGACTGCGCTGAGAGCTTTTAAGGAAGAAGGTTGCCAAACCATGTTCTTCATGATTTCACCATCTTTTCATGAATTTCAGCTTCCACAATGAAAGACACTTTAGGAATGGCCTGCAAGGAACCAGCCATTCACTTCTCCCTTATTAGACATAAAGGAAAAAAAAAAGATACCAGGCTCTTTGCTAAAATACAAAAATGTGCTTGGACATAATAAAAAAGCTTGGCTATTTGACTTTTTTTTTTTTTTTTTTTTTTTTTTTTTTTTTTTTTTTTTTTTTTTTTTTTTACCACAATAGCTTCTAATTAAATGGAATAGAATTAGAAGAAATATATGGGGCACACTGAGAAATAATGGGGGTGGGGGTGAAATGGAGGCATCGCTTTATGAACATGAAGGAGAAGTGAGCTTTTCATGAGGAATGTGAAGGTAGAGTGGAATAGGCCCGCACATCTCCTTGCGATGCGGACTCCTTCCCCTGGGCCTCGCAGAGGCGAAAGGAAAGTTGTGACTGACCATGTGTCCCTTTTACAAGTTTAACTTTTAAAGGTTTCTGTGTAGACTGCAAAAAAAAGGATAAAACCATTGCTCACAAAGCCAAATGGCAGAGACTCACTTGCAGGGATGACATTATAGTTTTTATATAGTATAGCTGCTATGATTAAAGGATTTGAAATGACATTTTTCCCTTTGGGGACAACGCTTTCCTAGGGAAAAAAAAATCCCATTAGTTCTCTCCCTACTCAGGATAAAGTCAATACTTGATGACTTCTTATGGGAATAAATGGCGTTGATTTTTTTCCCCCTCTAGAAACCAAGTTCTGTCCGCATCGATCAACTGGATCGTGAGCAGTTCAACCCCGACGTGATTACTTTTCCAATTATCGTTCACTTTGGGATACGCCCTGCACAGTTGAGTTATGCAGGAGACCCACAGTAAGATATTTCTCAGTGTTTGTCTTAGCCGGTTTCACCTTCTACTAACAGCTGAGTGAGCAGAGGATTATCATTTAGTAGACATTTCTCCTTTTCAAAAATTAAGACCCGAAATGAGCCATAATTTCATATTCAGGTTACCAAATGAAACAACTTTCAGTGGTTCCTGAAGAATGATTTTTTCCACCTATTTGGCTGCAGGAAATTATTATTCAATAGGTTGCTCTTGGCAATCTCGATAGACATGAGCCCTGTCTGGTTTTCAAGAGCTTTTCTTATTCATCATTATAATGATTGTTATTATTTTTTATTTTTTCAGTGTCCTCTAGAGCACCATGTTGGCTCCTTGCACTGCTGAAAATACAGAGGTCTATTTTGGGGCACCTTAAAAGAGCTTAAGGTCCCATGCAGCATGAAGGCCTGCAGTGGTGGCAGAAGCCGTGATTTCCTAGTCTTAGAATTGGTATCCCTTTGCACATTTGGGGTTTTCCATCTGGCATGTTAGCATTTTGCTGGAAGAAGATGAGAATGTCCAGGGGATGGGCTGGAGATAGTATTATTGTGTTCTTCAGGAATACTTGGAATTCCTACCTTATTAAGCAAACAGTCTCCTGACTTAACTGTTTTTTTTTTTTTTTTTTTTTTTAACAAAAAGAGTCATAATGGGAGGAAAGGGCATGGGAGATTTTCAGTTCCTAAATACATTTCTGGCTCGTATGTATAGAAGAGGCTAAAGGGTCTTGTTCTTTTTTTTCCTCCTTTGAATAAAAGTATGAAGCAGTGAACCAGGCAGTGTGTAAGTACTTCTTTCTTTCCTCCGTTCTTTAAAAAAAAAATAATTTTGAAAAAGGAGATGCCCAGCTCAGGCCAAGAAAGGAGCAGCTTCACGGTGACAGAAAATCTTTTAACAAATCCCTTCTTGTCAGAAAAATGTTAGTAGAATGTGATGAGGCTCTCACCAGCTCTCAGATGACAGTACCGTGAAGTGACAAAGGACTGCACGTGCTCTTCCTCCCCAGGATGCTAGTTATTGCGTATTTGGCTGTGATACCTATGCTTTTTTGTTACGGCAAATACAAGTTGCTATACACCATTCGTCTTTCTCCTCTCCAGTGGAAATTGGATACACATTTGTATCTTGGGTGGCAGCACAAGTGGGGTTTTCTATTCTAATATTCTTTAGCTGACTGTCCTGAGTAAAGAAAGGGTGTTCTTTTGACAAAAGAAATATTTTATATTTAAATGATAATCTTCCACTTTCTAACCATGAGAAGTGGGACATTTCCATTGGCTGGATTTTTTTTTTTCCTTTTTTTTTGATCCTCCTGCTTTAGCCTCCCCAGCGCTGGGATTACAGGTCTGCACCACTCAGGCAATTCAGCGCACCCTGGGGTCGGAGCTGGCATGCAGGACTGGGGATTTTCACCTTGGTCCCCGTGCTTGCCAAAGCAGGCACTTAGTGTGCTGTCCTATCTCGCCAGCCCGGGCTGGCATGATTTTGTGTGTGTTCTTCAGAATTATTTTCAGAAATTCATCATCATAGTCACAGCTCACTGTGAGCCCTAAGAAGCGGCGGCCTACTTTAGCACCAGTTTCCAGATGCCTCTCGACCAGCCTTCCCCTCAGCCCACAGCCGAATCCTCCCTGAGAGTGAAGGTTTGTGGCCTGGCAGAGACTCAGAGGAATGTCATTTATGACTGAGCAGGCCAATTAAAGTAACTGGTGTTGTTTCACTCTCCTTTTGCCTTGCCTTTGTGTGAGATGTTTGTCCTTCTCCTTAGGTACCAGAAATTATGGAAGAGTTACGTGAAACTCCGCCACCTCCTAGCGAATAGCCCCAAAGTTAAACAAACTGACAAGCAGAAGCTGGCACAGAGGGAGGTCAGTATGGAACCCTGGTCCCTGGAGAGCAGTGGTCGTACATGTCAGAGTTACTCAGGATTGTTCCATCACACTGTGCTTGTAGAATAACATGAAAAATTATTTTTAAAAATTATACTTTATTCTCTTCCCCAAAGTAGTGTACTGATTATTCTTTTTTTTAATTTTTATTTTATAAATTTTATTTATTTATTTATTTTTGAAAAAATGTTTTAGTATTCGAAGGAACATCTGCCAGGTGTGGGAGCTCGTGCTTGTAATCCCAGCACTTGAAAGCAGAGACAGGAGGATCCTTGCAAGTTCAAGACTGCATGGACTACAAACTGAGTTCAAGGCTAGCCTGAACCACATAGTGACACCCTGTCCCAGAAAGAAAAAAAAAAAAAAGCATTTGTAATTTGTACCCCCCCCCAAAAAAAAAATAAAAGGCCATTTTCTTAATGGATTATTACCTTTGGGAATCAAAAACATGAAGTTGGTTTTTCAATACAGGGGATGAATGGAACCCAGGGCCTTGCACATGCTTGGCAAGTGCTGTATCACTGAGCTCCACCCTCAGCCCATCAAATATATCTTTTGTAGAAACTAGAAGAAGCTTAAAGTTTGGTTTTTATATTTAATTAAACTTTATATTATGCAACATGGGGCCTTGGTGTGATTTCTTGGTTTTAAGATTGTGAAATACCACCTTCCACATATGGCTGTCACTTCAGCAGAGTGAATTGATTGTAAGGTTTTACTATCCCACCTTCCATACTTCCATCTGAATGAGTATTGGTGCCCTTGTACGACAGGATGACGTTGTAGTTTACATTGAAGAACAAGTTGGTTCACTCTGAACACAGACTGTCTTAGGTTTGCTCTGCTGTGGTTGGACAAGAAAGAGCAAGGGGTAGAAGCTGGGCAACGGGTTTGAATTCTGGCCTTGTCACTTGTTGTGACTTGAGCCTGTCGACCTCTTTATCTACGGGGAGCTGAGGCTCAGAGGCTGCCTGAAGTGCCCCTCTGTGGGTTCACCCAAGCAAAAGCATGGTTGTGTGGACTTTTAAAATGCTCCATTTGATACCCTGCCCATGGAATTGGGCTGTAGCAGGGTCGGTGGTAGAGCATCTGGGGATTCCTGTTGCACTCTGAATTCTTTGAGATTTGTATTTCATTCCATGCATATAGACATAAGTTTGCCATTCACAATTAATTATTTACAGGATACCAAATGGGAAGAAATAATTCCTGATTGTGTGTTAGATGTGAAGTTTTGGATTATTGCTCCACCCCTTTTAAAAACAAACTGTACCCTTGCTGCAAGGGTATAGAGAGCTTACAGATTAGAAGGCAACTTCTTATAATTAGGTGGGTTGCTAGGTAATTATCTGTCTTAGATGGAAATGCATAGCATAAGGCTTGATATAAATATAATTTTTACATGTTTCCAAATTGCAAACATCACTTTTTTTTTTTTTAATCAGTGAAAGGGCATATTTTGTTTGAACATGACAGATAGACTGATTTGGTTTAAAATTGTCCTTGTTGGGTTACCTTAACCCAAAGGTTCCCACATCATGGCCTTCATTCCAGATAAAATATTTTAGTTTTGTGTGAGGAGTGCCTGAATCCAAGGATCATACGGAATGAACCCAACTGACTTTCTGAGCTTCATGGTTGCCTTTACAACTGCTGAGTTGCTCTTCGTGAGTTCTTTTCTAGGAGGCACTCCAAAAGATCCGACAGAAGAATACAATGAGGCGGGAAGTGACAGTGGAGCTCAGCAGCCAAGGATTCTGGAAAACTGGCATTCGTTCTGACGTCTGTCAGGTGATGACACTTCTGAGAATGCAGCTCTGTCCATGTAGTTCTTCCTTTAAAAGCCATTGGCACTGACATTCTTTTTTAATTGAGAGATTTCTATGGAACAGACTACTCTGAGGCTTAATGGAACATTACTATTGATTGTTTTCTGTTGTTTGAATTTTTGATGTTCTTGTTGTCTGTTTTGGTATTGTGTATGTGTGTTTTGTGGGGGATGGACGGGGGAGAAGCATATATAGTAGTGTTAAATTCAGTCTGTTTTGTTTGGGTAAAGATGAGTCTACTTTCACATGCATCTTGAACCAAAGTGACAATCTAGCAATCTTAGAGGCAGACTCATGGTTATACAGAATTTACAGACTGGTGCCCCAAATTTGTGTTGCAGAGAACTGAAGGCACTAATGAACAGAATTTGGATACCTGTTTTATTGGACCCAATTGACAGTGTTTTTGTCTTGGGTTTTCAACACAGAAACTTTGCAGCTACCTATAGCCGACTTGTTAGTAAGCATTTTTATCTTCCCTGTGGGTGGAATTGCCAGATGAGCTATCCCCCGAAGCATCGTGCTCTTGGGCCCTAGACTGATTGCAGCCTTCGAGTATCGTATTTAAGGAAATGGCACAGATCTGGGCAGGTGATGCTGTTTGCTCTGTTACGCTGTATGGAGAACGCTTCCAGGCTTGCACTTACATGTTTTGATGGCAGCATATGTTCTAAGAAGTTCAGGCAACTTATTGTTAGATACTCAGCTTTATCATAGTGAGTTAAAAAAAAAAGTCAATGTTGACATTTAATTATTGTATTGAATGGTGGCATTTAATCCAGTAAATAAAAGTATTGCTGTGCAATTCACTTACTAAATGATGTCCAAAGCTAACTGTTGGAGAATAATTATCTACAGTGAGGGCCAGCTACTACCATTTCCTCAGCCATTTTGGAAGTTGACCAATAGTTTTTACTCTTAGTAATTCAAGATAGGAATATTTTACTTGCTTTGATTCTAAGGACCATCTGAAGCAATGCCTCCTTGACTGTCAGTAGTTCTCCAAAACCAAACATAATGTCATTATGTGATGACCTCATAAAAAACTTGAGCAGAAAGGTAGGTAGTCTGCTCAAAGTTGTGTAATTCAGTGACAACAGCGTTGGTTTAAGAAGTTCTAGGATTTTGAAGGCTGGAGCATAAGTCAGTGGTAGCTGCGTGTATGAGGCCCTGGATTGTAGGCCCAGCACCACAACAAAGAAAAAAATCTTACAAAATTATGAAATATGGACAACCGTAGAAAATCTTGATACCTAGTTTAGTGGTTTGTTTTTACTTCTCTGTTAAGTCATGTGGCTTCCCTACTTGAGCCAGTTTTGTTGCCCTAAACACAGTATTTTGTTGTTTTTTGAGCACTTAATTCTCTTTTCCTTTGTTTTGGTAAAAGAATAGGCTGCCAAATGATTTTTTTTTGTTTTCCAATGCAGTTTTGTGTTCTTCAGCTGTATCACTAGTATCTTACCCTGGTCCCCCAGCTAGATTAGAAGCACCATGAGGCCTAGGACCTTTCTGTGTTGTCTTCTATATTCTGCCTGAAAGTTGGTAGGCCAAGGGGTTTGGTCTTTTTGGTTAACTATTAGGAGAAAACGGATCTTGATTAAACCTCTGCAAAAGTAAATGCTTCATAATGATTCCCCACTCTAGGATTCTCACTTTTCCAGAGAACTGCCATCTGTTTAAAAGCTATGATTCTATTCTTCTTTTGCACTGATAGGTGTCTTCTAAAGATTTTTTTCAGTAAGATTACTTTGCATTTATGATGAAGATTATAAATGACTTGAGGATATGAATTGCCTATGCGTCCATATGTATGGACAGAATTTATGTTTTTTAAAAAAACTTTTCAAAAACATATTTGCATGGAAAAATGAATGAAAATAAACCAGCCAGCTACTTTCAAAGTTAATACAAGTAGAAGAGAAGGAAATCTAAACAGAGGCAGACTGTTAAAGTAAAACTAAAACACCTCTGTGCTTGATAATACAATTCTTTACACATCACAATTAAATCATCCAGGAGGCATCTGTAGTTCTCAGCCTTAGCTGAGCGGAGGAGCTATCTGTTTATCTTGACATATGAAATATGACTTCACTATCAGTTAATTTTAGAGTCGTGAAAGCAAATTGTTACCTGCACTAAGACGAAAACCCCAACATATAGGGATGCCACTTCAGAGAATTTGGAGGTGTTACACGGCTCATTCGTTACATAAGAACAGCCTAGTTTAAATGTAGAAAGCTAAATTAAGATAGAAATGACTTGGGGAGAATGATAAGGGTAAGCTAAATGGACTTTTGTCCACAATAGACAAAATTAATTTTGCTCCAGAACAGTTTTAAGGTGGTAATTCTTTTTATAAACGTAGGAGCCAATAAACAGCATGACTATGGGCTCCAGGATAAAAGTTTTAAGGTCCATTACATCTTGAGAGCCAGTCACTGACCATCTGGTTCCTTTCTTTTCTCTGCTAGCTTTCTCTAAGGCTGTCTCACTGCACATCAAAGGTCAGAGTTGACCTTTTCAATAGTATGTGTTCATAGAAAACCTTTGATACATAAGGGAACTTTTGGGTGTGTTAACTGAATCGCGGACCCTGCAGTTGCTTAAGCAAGTGCTTTACACCACTGAGCCATCTTGCTGGCCCTAGGCATATATTTTGATTAGATTTTTTACCTTGAAATTCCTTAGGTAAGCAGTAGGGGTAAGAAAGCAGTTCCCTCCACTTTCAAGATATCAGATAAGGTTTCCTACCATGTGGTCTTAATGACTAAAGTCCTAAGGATATATTCTGTAGGCTGTTTTTTGTCATATTTCTAAGGCGGGGCAGTCTTTTTACCTTCTTGTGTAATCTGGTACACAAGTACCAACTGAGTCATTTTTTAGTGCTTACTTACCTTTACTTTGTTCTATATTATTTTAGTTATAAAGATTTTAAGAAATATTAATGAAATTGGCAGCTTTTGAAGAGAGTTATAAACAGTGGTTTCATTATATTGTTTTATTGACTTGTAGCTTGCAACAACTATATTTAATTTCTTATCCTAGTGTAAATGTTCCCTTTTGGTATATGTACCTCAGTAAGATGGTAGAGAGTCTGTGCGTGCTGGTGCAGCCTGTAATCCTATCACTCAGGAGGCTAAAAACCAGAGGATCACTATGAGTCCAAGCTGTGTAGTGAGACCCTGCACCAAATACATAAAAAAAAGAAAGATGGTGGATAGCATGTAAAAGGGCAGTTTAAAACATTCAAAATAAAGGTATTTAGGTTTTTTTGATAAGAATAAGGATCTGATGAGAAATTACAGTTAAAGGAATTTATACACTGACTTCTTTGAATAACCCTGTAGCCCCTAACGGGGTAGTTTGTAATTAATTTTAAGGGAAAAAGACTGAGCGATTTCCTAAAATCCTTGGGACTGTTTCCTCTCTATTTGGCAGCCCCCGGAGCTTATTAATAATAATTGCCGGTGAGCAGGTAGCTGGCCAAACCCTGGTGATGCTGTGCGGCTGTTGGGAGGGCTAAGTAGTGGTGCTAAACCTAAGATGGAGTGGCCCAAGGACCTCCAGAGAGCCATGAGGGCTGCTAAGAGCTTAGGAATCCCACCTGGTGCCCTCAGCGTTCAGAGGACTCAGAGCTGGGAGGTGCTGCACGCTGTGTTGGTATGGATGTGAGCCAGACGCAGACTTGTTATGTTTGGAGAGGAACTGTTGACAGGCTTTCTCTCTGTTGCCTCTTGTTAGAATGAGTTCTGGGAAACATGGAAGAAAAAAACAGAAATCAAAGCCTGTATCTGAAAGGAACGTGTGTGATAGAATCTGCCCTTCGCGGCTTTGTACTGAGGTTGAGTTGGTGTCTTCGGTGGCAGGAGCTCCTTGCCTCTTGACATTTTGAGGACATGGGCCGTGGATATTGAAAAACTGCAGCATGAGGGACAAACATTTGTGCCATTCAAATAACATAACCAGCAGGAGGCTTGTGCCCAGGTAGGGGCGCAGCAACTCTCCAAGGAGAAGGGGGAGGGCTGTGCCCACAGTGGTGCCGCTGCTGTGGGGAGCAAGTAGTGGCACTCCTGGGCCCGGAGCTGTGTGTGAGCTAACTGATGAATGTGTACTCTTGCTGGGGTGACTTGTGGGAGTTGGAAGGCTGCACACGTTGTCAGACTGGCTGGACCTGGATTTAGCAAGGAAAAGCTGAGTGCTGAATATCTCTGGGGATGCAGAGGTTTAGGACAATAAATGGAAGGAAAGGTTTTCTCAGTTGGGGAACAAAGAGGAAATTCTGTCCAGAGCTGAACAGCTTCCCAGCTACTGGTAATGAGGAGATTGTGATTGTTGGCTCTAGGAAATACTTGCCTTTTTGCTAGAGACAGTGCTACGGAGAAAGCAGGGAAGAAACTTTCGTTTGAAGGGTAACTTCTTGATAGAGGATTATTAGTATTATATTTTGATTATGAAAAGTTCAAAACATATGCAGGATTAGGGAAAAACAAACAATGAAGTATACATGCCTGTTATTCCATTTCAGCACTTCTAGACAGGATTTCCGTGGTATCAGATGGCTAGTCACTGGTCACATTTCCCTGGTTGTCTGTTCAGTTTGTTGCAGTGTAAGCCCAAATAAGAATAATACATTGTAGGGCCCGGCAGGATGGCTCAGTGGTCTAAAGCGCCTGCTTAGGAAACCTTGGGCGGCTGCAGGGACCGCGGTTCGATCCCCGGCACCACATGCTGCGCCAGCCCTGCCCTCAGGGCAGGCTGAGCCGGCCATAAAAATAAATAAATAAATACATAAATACATAAATAAATACATAAATAAATATATAAATAAATACATAAATAAACAAAAGTTCTGAAACAAGAAAAAAGTAAAATAAAAAAATTCTTTAAAAAAAAAGAATAATACATTGTAGTTTGTTAATGTCTTCAATTTGTAGGTCCTGGTTCAGTTTTTTACATTTTTTTCTCTTTGCAAATATTTATTGAAGAAATTGGGCCATGGATGCTGTAGGATTCAGTGGATCGGTCTGGTGTGCTGATGGCAGTTTTAAGGTCTCTTTTAACATTGTTGCTGTCCCTAAGAAGGTACCACTGGTCAATGATTATTTAAATTTAAGTAAAATTAAATGATATGAAACATTTAATTCCTCATTAAACCCTCAGATACACACAGTGTCTGTTTTAACAGTACAGATACAGAATGTTTCTTGGTGCGTGTTTTTTGTTTGTTTTTTAGCTGGGAATCACACTCTGGACCTTGAGCTTGCCAGGCAGGCCTTTATGCCACCGAGTGATCTCCTCAGTGCTTGAGAATATTTCTACTCATAGAAAGTTTTGTTGAGGGCTGTCTAGATAGCTGAGTGGACTAAGCGCCTACTTAGACAAGCGCAGGGACTGGGGTTCGATCACTGGCACTAGATGCTGCACTGGCTTGCCCCAGGCACTCTGAGCAGGCCACTGAGACTGGGCCTGGTGGTACACACCTGTAATCCCAGTGCTGGGGAAGCTGAGACAGGAGGATCACCACTAGTTGAAGCTGTGTAGTGAGACCCTGTACCAACTACATTAAAAAAGAAAAACAAAAGGAAAAAAAAAAAAAAGAAGTTCTGTTGAATACCAGTGATTGGATTTAAGTTCACTTTTTAAAATAAGGTTTTCATAGACAGTGATATGGTGTGAGTATTATGTATGTTAGACTGTCAGTCTTTGATGGCTCATTACTCAGTGATCCACCAATTCATTAAGGTCGGCCAGAGAGATTTTCTAAATCTACTCTCCGCTAGTTAGCAGGGTGCTTTTCAGAAGAGATCTGCTCCTCATCCATGGCTTGATTACTTTGAAGTTCACAGAATAATACCAAAAAACTGTTCATTTGGTCTATTCCTTAGTATATAATTGATAATCTGAGAATAACAATAGTAAGGCTACCATCAGTAGAATGATTATGGAAAGCAGTTCTTTGTAAGTACTGGTTGTAAGTTCATTGCTGGTTGTCCTCAGGGGTATTCCACTAAGGATGTGTTCTCAGGTTCTTTTTTTTTTTTTTAGAATATGGGTGAGTTTTATTGTTACAACTTTGAAATCACAATTTAAAAGTAATTTTGTCTTAAGAAAGAAAAGATCAAACATCAGGAAGGCTGATTTCATAATAAATAATTTGAATCTCATCTTTTGCAATATTTTTTTCATGATTTAATATTATTTAAATTTAACAATGGTTATATTACATATTTTCATCATCAGATCAGTTTATATTAATAGATATAGGTATATAAGATTGATCAAACAAACATTAACACTTTCAATAAATATTTTTTTTCTTTTCCCCTTTCTTTTTTTAAAAGTTGATACATTGCATATTGTCCTCACTATAGTTCTACAGAGCACAGTGTGTGCGCATGACCTACCTCCCTATTGATGTTGCTAAGAAGAAAAAAAAGAAAAAAGAAAAAAGAAAATTCTTCTCTTTGGACTAAGAGGTGGCAGATGCATACGCAGTCAAATGTTCTGCAATTGCAGTGGGCCACCAGTGAAGCTTGTAATGTTGGAGGCTACTGATCTAAGCCTCCTACAGCTCATCTCACCAATCTAGCTCTGCGTTTCATGCATTGTAATTAAGCTTTTTTTCCTGGATGATCAAGGGCAAGTCAAAGCAAGACCTGTATAACAAAACATTCATTTTTTGTATCTTCCAGGGTCAAATCCCCTCAGGATTAAGTTTGGGACCATAGACAGTACTTTGTAGAACTGTTGTTAGTGTCAGCCTTCGGGACAAGTCACGGCCATTGCTTGGCCAGTTTGCTTTCTGTGAAAGCCGGAGAGAATGTTTTTCTCTGGGTGACTCTCCTTAGATGCACTATAGTTCATTTATCCCTTTCCTCTGAAGTCCCATAATCTCCTTGACCAGAAAATATGGGACACCTCTGACTTATAGGGTATTACAGCACAGGTTCTCTTATATCCTGGGTCTTTATTGACCTTGAAGGGCTAGGTCCAAAATATTGGCTATCCTCGTAGCCCTTCTTTTTCTCCAATTTTTGGTCTGTTAACTTACATTCCTATCCCTCCAGCAGAAAAGCTTTGTGATACTATTACTCTATAACATAGGTACTTGAGTTTATTATCACTGGCTTTCTGAGTATCAAATATCTTTGACTTAGCTTAGAATTGATATGTTCTGACCATCATTGATATTCTTTTTTTTTTTTTTTTTTTTTTTTTTTTTTTTTTTTTTGTCTTTTTGAGACAGGGTCTCGCTATGCAGTTCAGGCTGGCCTTGAGCTCACTTTTGTAGCCCAGGCTGGTCTCGAACTCACACCGATCCTCCTGCCTCAGCCTCCCAAGTGCTGGGATTACAGGCGTGAGCCACCACGTCCGGCTCATCATTGATATTCTAATAATGTTCCATACAATGTGAAAAAAGCAGTTACACAATTTTGACACAGATATTTGGAAATTCAAGGAAATACAAAACTGTAGCCTGTCAACACTATGGTATTTGGCCCAGTCTCTTATTTTCAAGTACTATTCTTAAGAGAGAGAATGACAGTAACTGAGTTTACACTGGGAGCAGTACACATCAAAAAGACGAGAGTGACATGCATTCCAAGCATAGTTTTAGTGTTACATAGTGCTATGATCAAAAATATGATGAACCTTTTGAAGGTTGTTGAGACCAATATCTGATTCATCCTGTGTGCATAAGTGCATGGTTTTGCTCTTGATCTGTTTTCTCCTTTATCTGCTTCCAGTCACTTAGTTGTTTAATCCATAACACATTCAGCTGTGTTATGCTCTTAAGTTCTTATTTTCTTCTTTAAAGTTCTTATATTAGGGAGACTATACGATATTTACACATGTAGGTCTGGTTTATTTTACTAATGAGTATATGTTCAATATACATCCATTTATATATGAAGTCTTCAAACTTGTGAAGATCACATCCACAAACTGAATCCACAAGTTTACTGCATGTTTGCTTTTGATTGTAAGTATTCCTTTTACAATTAAGTATTAAATGCAAACTGTAACATTCTGTATCATTATTAACAAAGGCAAGCTTATTTTTTAAAATGTGACTTCTGTTTCTTCTACCCGGTTTTTGCCCATCCCCCTTCTGTTAACCATATTTTTAAAAAAGTGACCAATTTTAAAAATTTTGATACAAGCAAATACATACACTCATATTGCTTAACAGTGGGATGTATTCTGAGAAATGTACTGTGAGGCGACTTTTTTGCTGGGTTGGACAGCGTAGAACATACGCCTGCAGACCGAGGTAGAATAAGCAGTCTGGTGACAAGCCTCATTCCTGCTGTCAGCAGACAGCATAAGCTCAAAGTGAGCGGGGCTGCTGCCGTGTAACATGAGCTTCTGTTGTCTAGGATCCTTTTTGTTTTTTAAAGGCACATTACATTGTAAAACAGTACAGAGAATCCTATAACATGTCCATAAGTCACGATCAAATGTGGTGAGTATTTAGTGCTCTGCACGTGGTAGGATGAGGAGTGCTTACCTGTGACTGGAGGGGCAGTAGGTTTGTTCATAGCAGCATCATTCTAAGCACTTGAGTGCTGAGGGAATTCGCAGCTATATTATAATCTTAAGGATTACTGTCATATATGTGGTTCCTTGACTGAAATGTTATTCATGCAGTGCATTACAGTTTAGTTCTGTAGTAATCCCCACCCCAAATTCTTATGAAACGGGACTTTTGGAAGGTTGTATATCATGGGGTGATATATGTCACCTGCTCTTACGAGGTAGGGCCTGGTTGGAGGAGGGCTTCTGGTTGGAGGCGGAGCCTAGTTGGAGGCGGAGCCTGGTTGGAGGCAGATGCTGGTTGGAGGCGGGCCCTGGTTGCAGGCAGGGCCTAGTTTCAGGGCGGGGCCTGTTGCTGAGATCCAGCACGTTACTGTGTGAGCATGTGCCTTTGTGTGTGTGTTTTTTTTTTTTTTGTTTTTTGGCTGGGAATCACACTCTGGACCTTGAGCTTGCCAGGCAGGCCTTTATGCCACCAAGTGATCTCCTCAGTGCTTGAGAATATTTCTACTCATAGAATTGCAGGTTCTCCTTTTACTTAGACCAGTGATGACATTTTAAATAACTTTTCTCTTCCGTACTTTTCTTCACTTAACAATATGTCCAAAGCTGGGAATGTGGTAGGAGCACTTGTGTAGCGTTCTGGGTTCAGCCCCGCACAGAAGTCTGTCCAAGTGCTTACTTCCTACTAATATGGAGATACTATTGATATGTGTCTCTGCCAAAATGTTTTCTGTTGTGTATGCGCTGTGAAGACCATTGCATTTGTTTTCCCCTGCTTTTTCTTTCATGTATGTTTGTATTTAGAAAGCCCTGCATTTTTCTTTAAATGCTACCTTTGTGCAGTAGTGCTTTTATTCAGTAGTGTCATGAAATTTCCCTTTTGCCTCTCGTTCTGGGTGGATGTATGTCTTGTCATCTGTTATTGAAAAAGGCACTGTCCACTTCTTCCTGTCGTTTTCCCTCTTGCCCAGCATCTGGTGGGCACGATGCCCTTTTACTGTGGGTTCATTTTTATAACGGGTGTACAGTAGCAGCCTCGCCCTCCTCTTTGACCTCCTTTCTCCCTTTATGTTTCATCCCTTGCACTACTCTGTTAGATTGTTCTTTCTCAACTTTTTTTTTTTTTTTTTTTGCACCAGATATGGAATTCTGAAGCGTGTGCTTGCTGGGCAGGCACACACATCCCAGGCCCCAGATTATTTTTATACTGACTCATTATCTTTGGCTCAAAATATATTTGAAGGTCACATGTCAGTGCCTACCCCTCCTGGTTTTTATTTTTATTCTGTTTCTTTTCAGCATTTTTTTTCCCCCCACCTGAAGCAGGGTCTTCCTGTCTCAGTCAGTCTTTGAACTCACTCTGTAGCCCAGGCTGGCCTCAGACTCAGCAGTCCTCCAGCCTCAGCCTCCTGGGTCTGGGATGACGGGCACTCACCACCAAGCCTGCCATGTCTAGTGCGTACTTCAAGGAGTACTCATGGAAGCTGTGCCCTGGAGTTTCTTAATATTCCCAGCATTTTGTGGCCATCAATATTTATAGATAATTTTGGCTAGGTACAATATCCATTAGTCAGAGTATGATGACAACATGGATGTGTGTTTTGGTCCTTTTGTTTAAGTGGCCCAGGGGATATTCTTTTTCTTTAGACACCAGTAGATCTACTAAAATATGTCTCAGCCCTATGCACTTTATGTTTTCTTTTTTTTTTTTTTTTTTTTGTCTTTTTGAGACAGGGTCTCACTATGCAGTTCAGGCTGGCCTTGAGCTCACTTTTGTAGCCCAGGCTGGTCTCGAACTCACACTGATCCTCCTGCCTCAGCCTCCCGAGTGCTGGGATTACAGGCATGCACCACCATGCCCGGCTCTGCACTTTATGTTTTCAAATGTGATGGTATGCATGCTAATAATTCAAGCAATACATCTTTTATCATTATATTTTGGTTTTAAGGACCCATCTGCACCTTATATCATCTTTGCTTGTCCTTTGTGTCTCATTTTCTCCTCAATTCATCTCTTTCGCAGTTTTGATTTTCTTAAAATTTTTCTCTTTTCCATCTTCCATTTCTCAGAAGCATTCTGTATGGTTAAGCTGCTTTTGTGTTCTCTTGTTTACTCTGTACTCTTGGAGTTTTGTCACTTTATACTTCCTTCTGAGGGCCTGGCAGGATGGCTCAGTGGTCTAAAGCGCCTGCTTAGGAAAGCTTAGGTGGCTGCAGGGACCGCGGTTTGATCCCTGACACCAACCACATGCTGCGCCAGCCCTGCCCTCAGGGCAGGCTGAGCCAGCCACAAAAACAAACAAACAAACAAAAGTTTTGAAACAAGAAAAAAAATAACAAAATTATACTTCTTTCTGAGTACCTTGCTGAGTAGTTTTAAATTTATATTTCCTAGTAGTTTCTTAATTTTTTAAAACTTGTTTTAAATAGCTGTTTTGTCGTGCTTTCTGGCATGTTTTTATTATCAATAAGGATCCCTCCTTTTCTCAGCTATGATCTCTAGATGGACTTGGTCCTTATTCTTATACTGTTTATTTAAGTTAAATACATTAAGCAAAATAAGCAAACTGTTTTCCTGTGCACTTAGGAGGGAGCTAAGAGCGTCTCATGTCCCAGAGCGCCCGCTGCTCCTGCGGAGGCTCCGAGTCCAGCTTCAGGCCAAGCCTGCCCCTGCGTCCTTCCCTACCTTTATTTAGACTGTCCCTTGCTTTTGTCCTTTATGGTTGCTCTCCTGCTGAGTGCCCATGTGCCCACCACTTTCTCCTCATCCAGGCACTTTAGCTTCTGGGTTAGATCCCATCCCTAACTGCAGCAGCAGGGTTGGGGGAGAACGAATGGGGCCTTCACACGAAGCTACGTCCTCAGAGGTTTGCTTTGGTGTTTGTTTGAGACAGGGTCTTGGTATGTAGTTCAGGCTGGCTTGGAATTCACTCTGTAGCCCAGGCTGGCCTTAAACTCTTGGTGTTATTCCTGTCTCAGCCTCTGAGTGCTGGGATTACAGGTGTGCCCTACCATGCCTGGCTCAGTTTTGAGTGTTGTGTAGAACTCAGGTGACTTCTGCAATGTGACTGTCCTGTTGGATTGACCCAGAAAAGATTTTCCACAGCCCCTTCTGGTTTTTGTTGTTGTTGTTGTTCGTTTGTTTGAATTTTTGAGTGGATACATGTCAATTTTGGGGTTCTTTGCTTCTCGGGGTCATCAGAAACCCTGTCACTCCTCTTTTGTTTTGTTTGCATCCCGTAGATGCTGAGACTATAGCTCTTTGTCCTCACCTAGTCTTACTTAGTGGTGCATAAGGATTCTTTTTCTTACAGTCTTTGTGTAGATATTGTTCAGAAGTCTTTGGTTTTGCTAATCTAGTCACTGCATTTTTAAAAAAATATTTATTTGTTACAGGGTCTCACTACACAGTTCAGACTTTCGTAGTGCTCTTCCTGTGTCTGCCTCCCCAGTGCTGGGGTTATGGGCCTGCGCCACCACCCTCAGTCTTGGTGGTTGGCACAGCATGCCTGGGATTCTGAGGCAGGCATGGCATATGGTACCAGGGATCAAACCTGGGTCTTTGCGCTTGCCAGGCAGGTGCTTACACTGCTTAGCTATATCCCCAGCCTGTTACTGTATTTTTATGGGAAACCCTGAGAAGATTTTAAAACTACATGCTGCCATTTTCTTAGTCTTCCAAAGGAGTTCGTTACTTTTTATTTTTTAAATGAAAGCACTTGCCATGAATTAGTAGGAAAAATAGTTAAGGTGCGTGGTGGTCAGATTTCAGTCCTGCAGGGATTGATAGCCTTTACAGCTGAGCTAGGGACGTGAGCAGCCTCTTAACTCGGCACTGAGACTCACCCTTTTGGGCTGTCGGTGAATGTGGCAGAGCCGCCTTTCGTGCCCACAGCAAGTGGACCTGTTCAGGAGGAGAATCTACCTCACTTTGGATCAAATTTGGAGGAAGTAGAGAAGGGACACAGCGCCATTTCCTATGAGACAAAGTTAAACGCAATAACAGGCTAAGAGAAGATAGGACAGTGCCATGAAAGGTGCTTGGTTTCTAGACCTGGGATCAAAAAGATTTGGTCTTTAAGTGTACAGTCAGTTTTCCACTGTCGACAAATTCTAAAAAGGCCTTTATTTTCTTAACCTTGGGGCTGGGGAGATAGCTCTGAGGCACAAGTGCTGCCTGGCAAGTGCAAGGTCATGAGTTTGAACCCCGGTCCTGCAAAAAAAAAAAAAAATTCTTAGCCTTCATCTCTCACAAAAGGTACCCCCAAAATAGCCATTTTCCAAGTTAAGTCCACAGTTTCCAGAGCAGCTGCATCGCAGAGTCCTCTTGACCCCGTCACCGTGAGCTGTTAACATCAACCGCCCCCACCAAGCATCCTGCAATCTTAAGCGGCTAGAAAACTGCGTTATGACTTGGCTCTTTACTTTGTTCATGTTGTTGAGTTTTAAATATAGCTCTTAGAATAACCAAGTGGACAAAGAACTCATCATTCATAACATAATGGCGTTGTCTAGTGGCAAAAGCAGTGTGGTCTTCTGCTTCGTCTTCCACAGACCTTGTCTTGTATGTGGAGGTCTCAGTGTTTACTGAGCTGAACTCGCCCAAAAGGCTTTCTGTTGATTAGAGATCCTATTTGATAGAACTAGTCTTTCTTTAACCATATAGAGAACTGATTTCTGTAGTTTCAAGCAAATCCATTTTCATTTATTTTTAAACAATGCCAGCTTAAAATACTTCAAAGAATGAAACGACACAAAGCATATGTCAGTCATTCTGTAGGCTGGGACCGTCCTTCCAGCTCTAATGAATAAAAATGATTCCTTCATTCTCTTGAGTTCTAGGTAAACATTAAAGGAAAGAGAGATATGCCTTTCATGAAATCATCTCCCAATAAGGAATTGACAGCAAAATGAGAAGTGATTGAAGAAAAAATATAATTTCCCTGTCCTCAGATACCTTAACTATACTAATGCCTAAACTCTGGAATGTTAGAGCATTGAATGTTCACTGTAGACTGGCTTTTGAATGTCTTCCACCGAAGAAGTGCTTGTTTCCATAGCACTGGGGTTTAGGAGAAGGTGAACACATTATAGTTGTATACAAGTTGTGCACGTTTGTGTATATATGGGCTTTTTTTCTGGAATCATTTTCCTTGGTTTCTCAAAAATATCTTGATCCTAAAACATGATACGTGAGCACCAACCCCTTCCCTTATGGCAGTGATGGTAAACATGTGGCTATGGCTGCAGGAGGCTGGTGTCACTATAAGAACCTTTAAAGGATGCACCATCACCATGCTGTAGAGATAAGGGGGCGTGGTACTACACAAGCCTTCCCTAATACAGCCTTGTTCAAATCTGGTGGCACCAGGGTTGCTTCTACAGGAATGAAGCCCAGATGGCCTTATTTTGAATTTGTGGTATTCATACTATTAATCCTTTTAATGTTGTTGGGCCTTGATTTTCCATTTTTAGTGGTAGGGAAACTGAGGCAGAGAGGTGAGAGCTTACCCTAAGAGGCGTGACACTGCCACTTGTGGGCTGCTTTTCAGGGTGTCACACATCTATAAACTGTGATGACTTTGGGAGGTACAACTTGTGGTATGAAAATAATTCTTCTTTATTATAAAATGAATGACACTTGTTTTTAGGGAACCAAACTTACTGAAGTATTTTGTCCTAGCATGCAATGATGCTGCCTGTTTTGACTCATCATATACGCTACCACCAATGCCTCATGCACCTGGACAAGTTGATAGGATATACTTTTCAAGATCGTTGTCTGTTACAGGTAAGAATTACTTTCATGAACTAGCCCAGCAGGACGGGAGTAGTTCATCATGTGGGTTATAAGTGGTGCATTAGATTTCTTCTGGGAGGTGATAAGGGATTTTAAAACACAACTCATTCTTTCTGTTACTCTATCCTGGTTGTCTCTGCTGCTTTTAAACTGTTTCTCACATTTATTTGAAGCTATCCGCATAGGAATAGGTGAATTTGCCTATAATCTGAGCACTCAGGGAGCAGAGGCAGGCAGATCATTGCAAGAGAGAGGGAGATGAAATTGAAAATCTTCCTGTGAATCCTAAGCATTAGGGGCCGGGGCAGGGGAGGCTTTTCTTCTCTATGGTTCTTCCCAGGCAATGAGAATTCCAGTTCTTTGCTCAAAGTTATTGATTCTTGGATCTGTTTTTAAAAGAGGGCTTTTACTTGATTGCTGGAAATTTGATTCTAGAGGAGATAAGATAGAAAGATTAGGGCTTAAAATTCAGCTGGCTAGACAGCTCTGTTTCTAGTTTCATTCGTGCTGATGTTGAAATGATGCTTGTGTGCTGAATTTTTAAGATTGAACTTATCTCATTGAAATTTTAGCTGGCCATGACTCATCCTAGTCATCATTTAAATTTCGGAATGAATCCTGATCATGCCAGGAATTCTTTATCTAACTGTGGAATTCGCCAGCCCAAATACGGAGACAGAAAAGTTCATCACATGCACATGCGGAAAAAAGGTTTGCTTGTCTGACTGTAAGATTGTATGCTGATATTTTGGCCTTTCCCTTACTTAAATTATGTGCTCCTCTGAGAATGGTTTTCTGGTGACCTTTTAATCCTCTCACTGTCCTGCTTCCTGACCTGTATGTAATAACATTCACTTTGGGCAGAGCATTATAATGAAGTGGATAAAACTTTTAGAAAAAAAATTTTGTCTAGTGTTTTAGGTAATTATAAAACTTTGAAACATGCAGATATTAAACCTTTTAATGTCAAATTGGGATGAGGAAATTTTCTTACTACATGTGCTATGATAAGCCAGGAATCCTTCCAGCAGTATTGACATATATATTTGTGTTTTCTTAAAAAATAGGAATTAACACTCTAATAAATATTATGTCACGCCTTGGCCAAGATGACCCAACTCCTTCAAGGTAAAGTAGATTTTTCTGAAAACATTTCTTGATAGTTAATTCACATGCTCTAAAATCTTTCCATTTAAATGTGCAGTTTAATGATTTTTAGTTGCCTTGTTTGTTTTTGGTCTTTTTTATTTTACTGTATTTTTTTTGGTTGAATTCTTTTTTAGAGGAGGTTTATTTTTTTTGTTTTTTGGTGCTGAGGAATGAACCCAGGGCTTCCAGCTTGCTAGGCAAGCATTGTACCATAGAGCCAGATCCTCAGCCCCTTTAATGGCTTTTAGGATGCTCAGAGAAGTGTGTGGTCTTAAGTGCTCTCCAGATTGGTGCTCACCCCACATAGCAGCCCGGGACTCATGAACAGTGATTCCCCATTTCCCATCAGCCTACCTAGCTCTAGGCAAATGCCAGTGAACTTTGAATTGTTGTAAGTTTACCTCTTTTGAGCATGTCATGGAAACAGTATCATACATCAGCTGGCTCCAAGGCAGTGTGGCACCTGGCAGAGGGCAGCAGTTCATGGTGGCAGAAAACAGTAAAACAGCAAGAGCTAAAAGGGAGGAGCAGCAGCAAAGGAAGAGGGCAAGCCTCCCGTCCTTATATTACGTTAAAGCTATCTATGGGTGTAGCACTTACACTAGTAATCCCAGTATTAGATCATCAATTAACCATCAACTCAAGAAGCCCACCCCAATGACTGCATGAGACTTTCGGGGGACAGCTAGACAACCATAACATTCTACCCCTGGATCCCCCAAAGGCTTATGTACATCCCTATATGCAAAAGGGATTTTAGACCATGTGTAAGAGTTGCCAAAGACCTACCAGTTCTAACACTGCTGAAAAGTCTAGGTCCTAAGTCTCCTTCAAGATAAAAGACAAACTTTTAGCTGTGAAACCCTGTACAAATGAAAAGCTAAACACTTCCAACATTCATTGGCACAAGAAAAACACCACCAAAAGATATAAATAGCAGGATACAATGCTTTGGCACCAAAGCAAGTCCAAAATCCAGCTGGACAAACATTACGTCCTATAGTTCCACATGCAACATCCAAGACAACTGGCAGTAAATTGTGAACTTCGAAGGCCTTGATGTGGCTCCACCCCTTTGGCACTTCTAGGAGTTGTAGCTCCATGGCTTCTATCTTAGGCCTGCTTTGCTCCCTCTTTGCAACTTTCCTTAGATGATTGACACTTTGAAACATCTGGGCTCTCCACCGCACTTTAGATTTCTCACAGCTTCACACACTTCCCTCCCAGGGGCATACTCCCTGGCCTCCTTGGCCTTCTAAAATCTAGGTGGAAGCCTTCTTAACCTCAAAACACTTGCATTCTGCATGCGTCCAAAATCAGCTCCACATGGGTGCTGCTAAGGTCTGCTGCCAGCTGGAGCATTAAGTAGGATTTCTTCTCTCTCGGCTGATCCCAGTGACTGATTCTAATTCCAAGGAACAAATTCTCTATGCTGTCACGATTCTGGAACCTGGTGTGGCAGCTGCTGCAATTCAAGAACATGTCACTCTGTGGCTTTCTCCTCAAAGCAAAGACTTTCACTTTTGCAAGTTTTGAGGCTGCAAAGGGTAGAGACTTACTCCTTGTGATGTCTTCAGGCCATCATTTCTATTTTCCTATTCTTTCTCTAGCTCTGTCTGTGCAGTCCATAGCTTTTCGGAGCTTCCTTTCTGGCCAGATTCACATTTTAAATCATCCTGGTGGGCCCTTTGCTCTTAATTTGCAACATAAATCTGACTAAAAGCCCCCAACAATAGCCATGCCACCACCTTAATATTTGAATGCCTTGGTATTTCTTTTGCCAGATTATTTAATCTGCTCCCATTAATCTAAGTCTCAGGTAAAGTCTTTGGACTTTAGCAAAGTGAAAACTTTCTGCCAAGCCTTAATGCATCATGTTGAGTCCAGAAGCCAATGCAGCTGTTCTTCCCAGCAGAAACCTCCCCAAGCTGATCTTTTTTTTTTTTTTTTTTTTGGTCTTTTTGAGACAGAGTCTCGCTATGCAGTTCAGGCTGGCCTTGAGCTCCCTTTTATAGCCCAGGCTGGTCTCGAATGCACATTGATCCTCCTGCCTCAGCCTCCCAAGTGCTGGGATTACAGACATGTGCCACCACGCCTGGCTCCCAACCTGATGGTTTGTGATGGTTCCAGTACATAATAAGCTGGCTTCAAGGCGGGGTGGCACATGGTGGAGGGCGGTACTTTAAGGAGGTTAAAACAGCAAAATAACAGCAAAAGGGAGGAGCAGCGGCAGTGGCAGCAGAGGCAGAGAGTAAGCCTCTCTCCCTTTCTTATATTCATTTCCAGCAGCTCTCACATGTAGTTCCAGCACTGGGTCATAAATTAATCACCAACGCTGTCAGCCTACTCCAATGACTATATGGGGCCTTGCAGGGACAACTGGATACAAACCATAACACACATTTTTTTTACCCAGTCGCCAGATGAGTATTTGAATTATTTCTTCTATTTGGATGTTAATAATACCATTGTGAATGTTTGCATATGTACAGCTTCTGTGTGGACATATGCTTTGATTTGGGGGGATATGCTTAAGAATGGAATTATTGAGTCATGTGACATCTCTTTTATTTTTTAAAGAAACTCCCAAACTTTTCCAGAACGCTTGTACCTTTTTATATCTCAGTAGCAGTTCTGTGTAACTATGTCTTCATGTCTTTGTCAACACTTGCTGTTACCTGCTTTGTTAAGTTTGAGATCCTCTGGTCTCGGTGTCCCAAAGTGCTGAGATTATACCCTTGTGCTATCATAGCCAGCTCACCTTAATTTTAGTTTGTATTTCTATGGCAACTCATAATGTCTAGCAAATTTTTTTATTGGAGGGATATCTATCAATGCCTAACTCTTTTTCAAGTTTTAGTTAGGTTTTTATTGAGTTATAATTTTCATGTATTCCAAATACACATCCATTATCAGGTGGATGGGTTGGCCAAACAAATAAACAAACAAACAAACAAACAAACAAACAAAACGCTCATTCTAGAAATTACCTTTTTCTTTTCCTAGAGATGTCCTTTGAAGCTTAGAAGTTTTAATGATGTCTAATTTATCTATTATTTCTTTTGTTACTTGTGCTTTTCTAGAAACCATTTCCTAATTTAAAATGCCAAGATTTTCATCTGTGTTCCTTTTTATAGATGATATAATTTTTTTTTTTTTTAAATTTTATTTATTTATGTTTTTTTTTCTTGTTTCATAACCTTTATTTGCTTATTTACTCATTTTTTTTTTTTTTTTTTTTATGGCTGGCTCAGCCCACGCCCTGACGGCAGGGCTGGCGCAGCATGTGGTGCTGGGGATCGAACCGTGGTCCCTGAAGCCGCCCAAGCTTTCCCAAGCAGGCGCTTTAGACCACTGAGCCATCCCACTGGGCCCGATAGATGATATAATTTTAGCTCATTCATTTATGTCTTTGAACATTTTGAGTTCACTTGTGGTCTTCTGTGGAGCGCATGCAGCTGTACCCTTTTGCTTATACGTAGTTGGTTGTCTTCACACCACTTTTTGCAAAGGCTCTTCTTCACTGAATCATCGGGATACCCTTGTCAGACATGGGCAGATCATCTCCGCTGTCAGTTCCACCCCACGGACGATCTACTTGTCGGTCCTGTAATACCACACTGTCCTGGCTATGGTAGCTTTGTAGTAGCTTTTTACATAGAAATATGTGAGTTTTCCAACCTTGTGGTTCCTTTTCCAGATAGTTTTAGCTGTTCTGGGTCTCTCTTACACATCAATTGCCTGTTTACATGAATCAGTTTTTTAGATTGTACAAGTAAATCTCCTTGAATTTTGGTAAGAGATTGTACTGAATCTGCATAGATAAATTTGAAAACAAAAATTATTTTCTTGTAATTAAGTCTTCTAACTCAGGAACATGGGATGACTGTGTATTTATTTAAATCTTTATACAATTGGCTTTGGTTTGTTGATTTTGTATCATAACTCCTGATCTCATTTATTATCTCTAAGAGGTTTTTTTTTCTTTTCTCAATTTCTTAGGATTTTCGGTGTATAAAATCATGCCATCTGCAGAAATACTGCAGAATATTTTTATGTCTTTCTAGTCTAGAGGGTTTTCAGACTTGAATGAATTGAAGGTGATACAGTAGGGTTAGACGTGGCTGGGGTTCCCTTCTTTCCAGCTAGCTTTAACTGCACTCGCTGATATTGAATCAGAGCAGTGATAGTACAACTTCGACCTTTCCCTAATCTTCAGGGAAATCCTTTAGTTTTTCACCTTTGAGAACGATATTAGCTATGAGTTTTTTACAGAACCTAACAGATTGAAGAAGCTTTTTTCTATTCTGGTTTGCTGATTGTTTTTATTATGAAAGGACACTGGATTTTATTATTTTCTTTAACAATTTTTTTTCCTGTTTTGTGATAATCTTGTACTATTTTTTTTTTTTCTTTTATTCTCTTGTGTAGTATAGTACAGTAATTGATTTTAGGATATAAAACTAATCTTGCTTTTCTGAGATAAACCCCACTTAATTGTCATGTGCAATCTTTTTTATGTACTGCTGAATTCAGTTTGTTAGTGATGGCTGAGGATTTTGGTATCTGCTTTTACAAGGGATATTGGGCTGTCATTTTCTTTTCCTGTGATGCTTTTTTTGATGCTATTGTCATAAGATTGGCCTCAGAATGAGTTGGAAGGTTAATAAGTTGGTTTTCCTTATTTTATGCCTTGATTTTTTTCTTTTGTAAGATACCTTTTTCTGTTAATATTCTCACCTGTGTGGGGCCTTGAGTCCCCAAAGATTCTGGAAAGGGAGTGGGTGAGGTCTGTGTGCACCCCCTGGAAACCTGCATGGATGTCAGTGTGCAACGGCTGAAGAGACTGAGGCTGCTGGCAGAATTATAGCTTGAAACCAAAGAAGAGCTTGGTCGAGGGCAGCTTTCTTTTTTAAAGAGAGAGCTGAAACTTTGGCTATTGGTCATGTTAGGCTTGCAGACTTGAGTGGATTAAACATGACAGAGGAGGGTTAGAGGTGGCTGGGAGTCCAGGTTGCTGCCCGTGCTACCAGCTGGTCTCCATAGCTGAGAGCCTAGCCAGTGGTGGCCGTACAGCTTCCTTTTCCTGTACATAGATTGAGTTTCCTTTATCCAAAATGCCTGAGACTGGAAGTGTTTGTGCCTTTGGACTTTTGGGGTTTGGAAATATTTTCATTGACTCTATGTCTTGAGCATCTCTAATCTGAAGACTGTAGGCATGATCCAGAACTGGAAGCTTTTTTTAAAAAAATTTTTTTTTTGGTACAGGGTCTTGCTATGCAGTTTGGACTTGTAGTGTTCTTCCTGTCTCAGCCACCCCAGTGCTGTGATTACAGGTGTGTGCCGCCATACCTGGTTTTAGTGGCTGGCATGACGTACCAGGGCCGGCATATCATGTGGTACCAGGGAGCATACTCAGGACCTGGGACTTGCTAGGCGGGCGCCTACACTGCCAAGTTATCTCCCCAGCCAAAGAATCTGAAACTTTTGAACACTGATACATTGCTTGAAAATCTTTAGTTTTGGAGCATTACAGATTTTAGATTTTTGGATTAGAGGTGTCTAATTTATATGCCACTTTCTTTTTAAATTGACAGGCCTTGAGTTGCTCTCCTCATGCTAATAAATCAAATCACCTTTTTTTGCATTCAAGAGGTTAAAAGAAAGGCAGAGCAGGGCTTTAAAATTCTGGCTTGAAGTTGGATATGCGCCTCGCTGTGATGTTCTGTAAGAGTCTAAGATCAGAGAAGAACCGGCTGTTCAAAGGACCCGCTGGTCACAACCGCAGGAGCACTGTGGCCGAGGCCTCCTTTTACAGTGCCATATTGTAGAGTCCAGATGACCAATTCTGTATTGCAATAAGAGCAGCCCTGTCTACTCCTCTATCATGATTATACACACCATAGATACTTTCTTTTAGTATGATTCTTTCTAATCGTAAAAATGTGGTGTGAATTATTCCCATCTCACGGAGCCCTGCCCGAATTGTTGGCATGTAAACTGTGTCTGTATTGCATGTCTGTGTACTGGTGACTGAACCCTGGGCCTTTCATTGAGCTACATCTGCAGCCTTTTTTGTTTGTTTGTTTGTTTGTTTGTTTATTTATTTATTGTTTTGAAGGAAGGTCTTGCTAAGATGCCCATGCTGGTCACAAACTTTGATTCCCCCTGCCAGCCTCCCAGCGTTGAGATTACAGTTGTGCACCACCATATAAATTATATCTTTTGGTGGTAGTAGTCAAACTTGCATGTTTTAAGTTTTTTGTGTATATGAGGAGAAATGTTGGGGGAGTCGTGGATATATTTCCAAGGATCGAACTCAGGCCCTCACACATGCCAGGAAGCACTGTATCACTGAATGCATCCCCAAAGAAATATGGCTATGTGCTGGGTGTGCCATTCAGTGTTAAGGTACGTGCATAGCATTTATAAAACCCTGGGTTTTATTTCCAGTACCTCAAGAGATCAAAGAAGGGAGGAAAATCCCCCAGAGAAAATAAGAGCTGGCTTTCATACTGTGGCAAAAACAGTGATGTCTAAGGAATTGTGTCTTTTTCAAATCTACCATTTTGAAAGTGATACCATGGAGAAGAAATCGTCTCCCTTGTCCCTTGACTTTTGACCTTCACTGCTTGTACTGAGAGCATTTTGCCATTAATAGGCTGTTTTTGCTGATGCAGATGTCTGTTTGGGAAAAGCCTCCTAACCTTGACCGCGACATTTGCTGCTGTTAGGCTACTGCTGGCTGGGCCTCTGCAGCTGTGCACGGGCCTGTGAAGATGCATGTTTCTTACTGATTTAATTCAACACACATTTATCCAGAGCCCTTTGAGTCTGAGGTGTTTTGGAGGTATTTTAGGGGATCCAGGGCAGCAAGGAAGACAAAGCTCCCCCTTGCTAGGAAGCATGACTGCCCAAGGTGGGGTGAGAATGCTAGAAACATAAGTAACTTAAGACAGACGGGGCTCTGATAAGTGCTTCTGTGAAGATCAAAAAGAAAATGCACAAAAACTGCGAAGGGGCTTGGGTTAGAGAGATCTGACAGTTGTTTAGGGATTATAGGTCAGTTTTCTACTTTTCAGTTGAATAATTGAGTTGATTTTAAACGGTTTACCCTGTTTCTTAGTGGCTGTTGTAAAATGGGATACAGTAGTTTCTGCTCCTTAGAAGTGCTTATCTTTGAAGCAGATTCTTTAAAATTCTAAGAGTCAGTGGTTAGGTCTTTTCCCCAAGCTGGAGCAAAGAGAGCATGCAGGCTGATAGGCCGCATGGAGATCTCTTCCTGGCACTGATAAAAGGGGGAAGATGGAGACCAGGGAGGATGGCAGGAGGGCTGAGAAGAAGGCCTTGCCCTGAAGTCTTCTTTGGTCCCTCAGCCCCTCCTGCGTCCTGCGTGCCACAAGTGAGCTGTGCTGGTAGTTCTTCATATTGCCCCTACACGCACACACCTGGGCACTTCTACCTCTTAGCTGTACCGTGCTTAAGAGCCTCTGTCTACCGGGTGGAGGCTACACCACCCACTGGGCATTTCCAGCTTGCATGGGCTGACCACAGGTCACTTTTCCAGGCCCACCTTTCTTTCCTCGGCGTCTCTCCAGCCAGCAGCCGGCTGGATGCTCCCTTGGTTGCTGGACACACACCCTCCCTTTTCCTTGACCCAGTGTCATTGCACTTCACCCCCAGTCTCCTTGCAGCTCTAGCTGGCATTTGCTGAAAGACCTATGTTCTTGTTTGGTCCCATATTACAATCATGTGAAGGGACTAGAAGGATTCTGTAGCTTTGGGGTCCTACTTCCTCACCCTCTCTGCTTTTTTAAAATAGTGCCTTTCACAGAGCAGCACTTAGTAACCACCAGGGAAGGATGTCATTCACGGCATTACTCTTATTCCAGGCTACATATTGGCTGACTAGGAGTAGGGGAACTGGGACATAACAAAGAGTTATGGCCAGCAGAAATCTAAGTCGCTGGTCAGTGTCTTGTGGAGTCTGCTTTGGGGTTGGCTAGGACTTATGAAAAGACAAAGTGTTGACATTTGTAAGTAATTCTTGGTAGCTTGTGTGATGGCGTTGTCACGAGCAACTCTGCACTGATAATTTGTAGACACATTGCTGTCTAACCACACTCATCTCAGCCATTTAATTCCATTTAACACGTACAAGTTTGATGTAGTATTAGCACCAGGAGGGGCCCTAAAGGGCTGGGTGTTTGAGGACGGCCAGTGTGATGGCAGTCAGACCTGCAAGGCATAGGAGCCAGAAGAAAGTAGCAACAGAAAAATGAGAACATGAAACAGGCTTGGTTTTCTTTGTTTTGGGTGTGGATTGGTGCTCATTTCAAAACATGTGTGAATATCTACTGGACCAAGAGCCTGGCGTATCTGAACTGTGGTTCCTATCTGTGACAGCTCATCTGTAAGTGGTATGGTATTTGTGTGCAGCTTTGCATGGCCTCTTTAAGTCATCTCTGGATTATAATACTGAGTACATTGCAATTGCCACATAAGTGATTGTGTGTGTGTGCATGTATGTGTATGTGTGTGTCTTTTTGAGTGTCTTGCTATGCAGCTTTGTGTGTGTCTTGCTATGCAGCTCAGGCTGGCCTTGAGCTCACTAGCCCTGATCTCAAACTTGCACTGATCCTTCTGCCTCAGCCTCCCAAGTGCTGGGATTACAGGCGTGCGCCATCACGCCCAGCTCTCCGCATTGATTGTTACATTGTTTTTTTAAGGGATAGTGACAGAAACATGTGCCTATTAGTACAGATGCAGCTTACTTGAAAAATTATTTTTGATAAGAAGCTGGTGGGATTCACAGGTGACTATATTATGGATACTGAGGGCTAACTGTATATTTCTAGTCAGTTATATGTAACATTTTGCATAATAGGACAATAATAACGTGCACTGAGCATACATAAATCTTGCTGAGTAGGCTTTCTGATTTAAGTGCTTCAAGGTAAAGCCTGGAGGTAGTGTGCATGGGGTCTGCCAGTCCAGCAAGTGTGAGATTGGTGGACATTAGCCTCTCTTGTCTTGCAAATATTCAAATAGAGGTAGTGAGAAGGATTTTCTGAGTTGGGTGCAAGGTTCAACTAATTTCTGAGGCCCCTCATAGCCATCTGTAGAACTGGGCCGTGAAATCTCAGGTGAGAAAATCCTGCCTGTTCTGTCACTCCACCAGTCACAGTGAGACTAGCCCACGGCAGGATGGCTTTCCATGCAGTAACAGGGACCTTGTAGTCCTTAACTTTTATACGGAGGTTATTACATTTCATCAAGTGTGTGGCATTCCTTAGAGAAAACTTGCTCTTACCAGAAACTTTTTTTTTTTTTTTTTTTCTTGGGGTTGGGAATTGAACTCTTGATGTTCTGCTTGCCGGGCAGGTGCTGTGCCCCAGACCAATTGGCTCTATAAATGTAACAGTTAATCTGGATTTCATAATGTCTCTGTTGATTCATTTCTCAAAAACAAATGGCAGGTTGGCATGTTTACTGCTCAGTAAACAACTCCTTGTGGAGCTTGCTAGTTTTTATAAAGGAGATGGTTAAGGTATAGACAACGGGAAGGGGCAAAAGATTTGCTGTGCTGGGAGAATTAGCAGCTCATTCTGTGCAGTTTTCCAGATAAATCGGTGAGATAGGAACTATGTGGTATAATAATAACCTAAAGTGGACTCTGACCCCGTTTTGATCTTTGGCTTATTGCCACAGTTTAGTCATCATGTAAATGCAGAGAAACATGCTGGATAGGGGCAAATTATTTAATGCGTGGCAGATTCACTATCAAATGAACCTGTCTAGAACTGTGACCTTGTGTTTTAACATACTGAATAACAGTCCAACTTTGTGGTCATTACAGTGCTAGACATAGTTTTGTCTCCATGAATGTTTGTAAAAGAAATTAAGGTAAACCTTTTGCGAGGATAACTTTATTTAAAATAGTATTGACTTAAGCAGCTTTTGTTTTTTGACTAGATATCTTATGATTCATTAATAAGGCACAGGACAACCCAAATGTGGCTTGTCCCCCATGCCCAGACTCTTGTCAAGGTCTCTTGCTTTCACATTAACTAGATTTCCCTGTGTAGTACTTTGAACTATTAGGAAGAAAATAGTCTCTTCCATCAAAATTGTTTTTAACAACTCATAAAAAAGAATAATGTCTCTCTTTTTAAAAGCTTACCTTTTTTAGTATTTTATCCTTTCTTAGGACAAATGGACTATGTTTCTTAGGATTAGCAAGAAGAGCTATGGGTTACAATGAAATAGCCTTTATACCTTGCTTTATACCTTCTTGTGTTCTAAGAATGATTGCTTTTGGACTTCATATGTATCCAACAGAAAGTAAAATCTGAGTAGCCTCTAAAATATTTTTTAAAAAATACGATTTGTACTTTGCAGTGGCCCTTTACAGTTACTTTGACTGGGGCAGTGGCAACAATAAAATCTGGTGTATATTTGGTAAATGGAAAAAAGTGTATAGTATAGGACAGAGCGTACTCTGTGTGTGTGTGTGTGTGTGTGTGTGTGTGCGCGCGCATGTACGTACTTCAGGGGAACGAATGTAGGGCCTTCAACATCCTGTGCAGGTGCTCTACCACTAAGCTATATCCCCAACCCCTGTTGCCTTTTTTTTTTTTTTTTGAAAAATAAATATATTATTAAGATTATGAATCCTTCAGCATAGCCATAAATGAAATGTGTTGTGACTTTTTCACTTCTGTTTTCATTTTTCTTGTTGGCTAATTAATTGCTTTCCTAAAAAACTTTTTTTTTTTATAAAAAAACTTTTTCGTGTAAAGGCTATAAACTGAAATTAGGTGTAAATCGCTTTGATTATATCTTTCCAATTGTTCCTATTACCTTTTTTTTTTTTTTCCCCTTTAAAATTCAAAAAGGGGGGGTGGGGAGATAGCTCAGTACAATAAACACTTTCCTGGCAAAGTCGAGGAGCTGAGTTCAATCCCTGGTTCTGTAAAATAAATTAAATAATAAATAAATAAATAAATTAATTAATTAAAAAAGGTAAAGATAGAAAGCGTGGAAAAATAAGCTTACTGGTAAGCTAAGTGAAATGGTGTAAAGTTGCACTCCGATTCCCAAGTAGTTGATTTGGTAGCCAGGAGCTATTTAATATGCAAGTCCTTTTAAAGTTTTCACTGTGCTAAAATGGGGGAGAATTTAAATGTGGCAACTACTGGCTCACATGAAACAGAACAATAAAAGAGTGTCTAATTTTGGCCTGGACTCTGTGCTAGCGCTCTTAGTCTCGGGAATGGAGTGCAAGTGAGTGTAGACTTGATAGTCCCTGTTGTGCCTTTTAAGGGCTGTCAGCCTCCCAGGTGTCTGCCTTACGTTTTGGTTGCTGAGACCCAATGCTGGTACCCGTAGCTTGAAGGAGGGTGCCACATTTGGGCCCATTTCAGTGGCTTCAGTCTTTGCGTGGCTGGCTGGCTCCTGGGCAGGATGGCATGCGGGGGTGCTGCTTGGGCATGTCAGCCAGGAGCTGGGGCAAGAAAGAAGCCCCTCTAGGCTGGTCCCACTCACCCACCTTGGCTGATCAGACCCCATTTGCAGCAAGCCAGCCAGACTACACCAGAATTCAGTCACTTTTCAAATGCCCCACCATTGGGTGTAAGAGGCTTTGGGGACTTATAGATATAAATCACACAATCAGGGAAGCCCGGGGTCAGGGGTGCCAGCTGCTGATCAGGCCTAGGCCTTCTTGGCTTAGGTCTGAGGGCCCCTATGTGTCTTTTGCACCCCCCCCCCAGTATTGTCAGTGTCCCATTTGTGCTGTCCCATTTGACCCCCTGCCCATTCCTTCCCTCCTAGCAGCCCACTGGAGCAGCCAGTTGGGTCCTTCCCATATTCAGCTTTTTATTTTTTATTTTTTGTTGCCAATTTTAATGAGAAAGGAATAGCAATGAGACAGTTTCAAAGCAGGTTAGTAGGACAGTTACAATAATTAATACATTGCATGTTGTTACGTTCATAGTAGTTATTAAGAGTACAAGATGCAGACATGATATCTCATCTAAACACTTAGTACAAATCTCATTGAACTAAGAAAGTAGTGTGTATCTATCCTAACTATATGTAGATATATGTATATGTATATCTACATATATATGTATATATATATTTTTTTCACTACAAAATGGTCCTTCATTTGTATCCTCTGCTTTTGTTTTGTCAGTTGAGTGTTCCATTCATTCAAATACTGTAGGTGCATGAATTCAGCAAAATAACCCAAAAGAGTCTAGTAGTCAACTGGCAATGTCGGAAGCTGCTGATTTGAGCCTTTTCCAGCTCAGCATATTAATGTGGCTTTACTTCTTTTTTTTTGTTTTGTTTTTTGGCGGGACCAGGGTTCGAACTCACGACCTTACACTTGCCAGGCAAGCACTTGTGCCACAGAGCTATCTCCCCAGCCCCTGGCTTTACTTCTTATGCCTCATGGTTAGACCTTTCTGCTGGGTGGTTAAGGCCCACAGTCAGCTTAGACAGCTCGTTATTTCCCAGCGTACTTAGCTGAGTGGGGTTTGTCTCCACCTCGGCACAGATTGCTCACCGAGGGCCTCAGTGACTTCCATGTTACTCAGTTGGTGCCCTGTCCTGTCTGACGTGAATGTGTGCATCATCATCGAGGGCAGCCTACCACCTCCTGAGACACGTTCCTCTCTCTGCTCACAGGACACCATGTGGCCTCGCTTTCCTCCCACCTTCCTGGAAGCCCCTCTCTCTTCTGCATCCTTCTCTCTTTGGCCTCAGGTGTGATGCTGTCCTGCCTCAGTGGGACCCCTTCTTTTCCACAGCTACATCCTCTCCAAATGGTGTCATCTAGTTTTATCACCTGAAGTCCTTTGAAAATGTTGACTGTTCCTCACTTTGCCCTGCTTACCTGTACAGAGTAGGCTCGTATCCCCAGAACTTCTTGCTATGGCTCTGCTGTGGCCATTTTTGAATGTCAGAAATGTCCCACAAGCCTACTCCACTGCAGGTCTTTCCTGCACAGTTAGGGTCACCCCTGTTCATCCACTGCTGAAGCTTGAGCCTAGATTTTTGCCTTCTTCTTTAGCACTTCCAGATCCCAGTACCACAGTATCAGGAGTTCTTTGCTGTCTCTCCAGCACGCATCCTGGGTCTGACCATTCCCTTCTCCTCCACCCTTGCCTCCCCAGCACTGGCACCCCTACATGTAGATCTCCCTCCGGGCTTTCCTTTCCTGCACTCTTCCTTGTACTCCTGTCTTTTACAAAGCTGAATTAGATCCTGTCGTGTCTGTGTGCAGCCTGAGACAGGAAGAGAAATGTGTTAGCACTGCGAGGAGGCCGCTGCCTTGACTTTACTGGGAGATGCAACTTTTCCATGGACGATCTGCCTGGTAGTTTTCGCCTTTCTACTTGGACATGTGAAGCTAGCTGCTTTGAGATGTGACTTGCTTCCTCCTACAGTTAAGCCATACGTACAGTGGGATCTGTGGTGAGGGAGAAGTGCTGGATTATGAGGATGAGCATCAGGCTGGGCTCCATAGGGTAACGTTCTTCTGGGGGCTTGAGGAATGAGCCAGCCGTCAGTGTGACTCCCTGGAGATACAGTGGAGAATATAACATTCTAGGACAGGAGAGGGCCTGGCCCGAGAGACATACTAAGTGTTTTAGGAAATGCCTTGTACAAAGAGTGGCAGGCAGTGTGGAGTAAGAGCGCTATGCATAGTGGGGAAATGAGATAATAATTAGTGTTAATTAGGCCTGTTTTGAGTGACTTTAGATGCTGCTTTCTGGTAAGAGTTCAGGTGGGGGCACGCTGTCTTGTGAGAGCAAACCTCCCCGTCAGGGGTCAGCTGAGATCATCAGTGTGGTCTTCTTTCTCGGGAGCAACTGGTGATGCATCGTCTCAGCAGTTGCTCCAGATGCTTGAGGTCCGGTTGCAAGAATAAGAAGGCCTTGGCTTAGAGAGCCTGCACCTCATGGTGTCCCATTGGATGGCTCCCGTGAGCAGGGGTCCTGCTCTTGATTTTGAAGAGTATGGTAAGGTTTTTTTTGTTTTGTTTTTTAGAGAAAGGCAAGGGAAGCTAATGTGCTATTTTAAGTGATCCTTTGAATTCTCATTTTAGGATTAATCACAATGAAAGGTTGGAGTTCCTGGGCGATGCTGTTGTGGAGTTCCTGACGAGGTGAGCAGGTTTCCTTACAGTTCCCCAGTAGTTCCATTTTGTAGATAATATACCTATTACATTACTTTCATTGTAATTAGCCACCCAAGGCCCTGAAGCACCATGCATTTCGCCTCTTCCTTAGCGCTTCTAGGCCATGTGTCAGTGGCTCCTGCCCTGACAACTTGTGCTGACTGCTCTGTAATGAGCAGGATTACAGGATGAAAGGCCGTGTCTCTGGCCTGTCAAGCACATGTTAAAGTTGCTTACAGCCACAGGAGATCAGCTGGTCTTGGGCCATGCTTCAGAGTGTATATTTAGTTTGAAAAGAAAGGAATGGTATTTTAAAATGTCATTTCATCTTCCAGGATTCATCTTTGATCCCTTTCTCTTTCTGATCTAAAGGGAAGTAAAGCTTACAAGTAGTTTTAATGACTAGATTTTGGTGTATGTGCGTGTGTGTGTGTGAGTGTATGTGTTTTTGGATCCTTTGGAGATAGGAATAGGAAAACGCGTTTTGTTTTCCCATGCTTTTTCTTTTATTTTTTTATTTTTTATTTATTTATTTATTTATTATTATTATTATTATTATTATTTATTTATTTTGTCTTTTTGAGACAGGGTCTCGCTATGCAGTTGAGGCTGGCCTTGAGCTCACTTTTGTAGCCCAGGCTGGTCTCAAACTCGCACCAGTCCTCCTGCCTCAGCTTTGCGAGTGCTGAGATTACAGGCATGTGCTACCACGCCCGGCCCATGCTTTTTCTTTTAAAGGGAGGTAACACGTGTTTTTCTCAGGACTATCATGAACTAATTTTCTTCTCCTTAAGTCATTTTCCAAGGAGGAGGAAGGTCTATTCCCTAATTCCCTAAGATGAAATGGGCTTGCTCAGGTGCTGTGGGCGACAGTGGACCTCACAAAGTGCCGTGTGCCGTATGGGGAGGTCGGCTGCCTTTGTGGTCTGGCTGGGTGTCCATGTGGCTTTATGCCCAGCGCCTGCACTCTTCTTCTCTTCAGCTCCTTCTGGAAGAACCGTTCACGTGGCACTCTCACTTCCGCTCCTGTCCCTGTGCACTTGGGAAGACTCTGTCCCTCTGTGTCCCCAGTCAGCACTTCCAGGGTTCTCTTCTAGGGCCACTTGTCACCTAGCCTAAGGGACACATTTGATTACAGACCCAGATCAGATTTCAGATCTGTTTGTTTTTAATAGACATATGTAGCATGACAGATTGTTTTGGTCTATGTAGTCATCAGATCTCAGAGAAATCTTTTAACAGACATCAATACAGACATAGGAGTTGGTCCTGCTATTTGGGCTTTAGCACGTACAGCTACCCTTTGCCTACCATTTGGCTTGCAGTGCTCCTTAATGTAGGTCAGTTCTCCATGCAGATAAGGTGTCCTAGCCCTCTTCTGGTGACTCTAAGCTTTAGCTAGACTTCTGCAGTCCATGTTTATTTATGTGGTCTTTTTTCCCCCCACAGTGTCCATTTGTACTATTTGTTTCCTAGTCTGGAGGAAGGAGGATTGGCAACATACCGGACTGCCATAGTTCAGAACCAGCACCTTGCCATGCTAGCAAAGGTATGTGAGGCCTTCGAAGCGTTTGTGCTTCTGTAGTCCACATGTAATTCTGCGGTTGAATATATTAAGGGTGTAATATTTTGTAGACAAGAAAGTGTATTTTATTTGGGTTTTAAGGATTCAGCCTTATTAGTTCTATTACCTTTGTGACTTTCACCAGCAGCTAATGAACTCCACAGTGAGGTAACGTGAAAATAGATGAAAACGTTGCAGATGTACATGAATAGGGTTACACATGTGCGGACAGGGAACATGGGCACAGGGCAAAAGAAATGAAATACTTTGTAGCTTCCCTTTGTGCCATATTTCTGTATTACATTTGTTATTAATTTCTGTAAACAAGCAGAATTATAACTTTGAGCAAAATACTTCAGATAATTTCCACACAAGGAGTACTTTCTAGGTATTTGAGAGTCCCCAAGGTCACAGACCCCATCAATTAGATTGAGGGTGTCTGTCGCCCGGCTCACCTCATGAGTGACTAACAGAAACTTCATAATTCAGTTTCCCACTGGAGATTTACTCACATGGTCTGATTCCAGTTTCCATCCCTATGTTGTGTCCCATAGTAAGTCACACCAGCTAAGGGAGCGGGCACTTTGGCTGAGCCCTCAGAGTTCCGTCTCCATTCTATTTCCTATAAACAGGATGACCCACAGACTATTTGTTCTCTTCCCCAGGCTTCTGCTTTTTTATCTGCAGAGTAGAAGCGGCATCAGCCCCCATCCTATGGGCGAGTTCTGAGAATGAATTGAGATTAGGAACTGTCAAGATGCTGTTTCTAAGGCACTTGGGATACTTCTTTGTTACCACATGAAGTGTTAATAAGCATGCAGGAGCTAGTTGCTTTTATTTTTGCCATCGCTGTTTTTATGATAAATCCTTACATTACATTTTGTAGACCCTCGAGTTTATGCAAGAGTAGGCAGAATTGTGGCTCGTGCATCCCTGAACACTAAGGATCCAGTAGGAAGCTTTTATGACTGTCTCTTAATGTTTGCTTTCAGTAATTTCTGTCTTCTTTTTCTCCTACATTTTGATGTAAAAGTAGGAGTTTGACTGAAAAGACAAGATAAAACCCTAATTTTATGAGTAGTCTCTTAATATGCTTTTGACAAGGCATTAATGATATCCAGAATTGTAGTTCAATTTAGTCTGTGGTTTTTGTGTTAATAAGAGTGCATTGATGCCAGGCATGGTAGCGCACCCCTGTAATCCCAGCACTTGGGAGGCTGGGGCAGGAGGATTGGTGTGAGTTCGAGACCAGCCTGGGCTACGAAAGTGAGCCCGAGGCCAGCCTGAAGTGCATAGCGAGACCCTGCCTCAAAAAATTTAAAAAAATAAATAAATAAATAAAAAGACAAAAAACAAAAGAGTGCATTGTTTTATTTTGTGTAATGTCATGTGTGATCATTGTAGTTACAGTGTAAATTTTGAGTCTGCTTTGGTGGCATTTGAAAATGTAGATAGGGATTCCTTAACGAAAAATTGTAGGCAACAAGGTAAGCCCACTTGTGTCTAGCAACCTGCCGGTGAGTGAAATTCCACGGTTCTATGTAAAGCTTTAGTATGTGGTTGACTTAATTGTCAAAGTGCTTCATGATGATTCACATAAATTTATTAGAAGTATACGTTAGAAAGCTGATTGCCACTCTTTCCCCTGTTGTTTTCTTTTTAGCTTAGTGTATAGTAGAATTGCATAATTATTTTTCAAACACTTACAGAAATGACAACAGGGAAGATATTTACAAAGTGTGGGAAATTGCCATAGCAGAAAAACAGAAGCTATTCCATAGCACACTGGGTACAGTACAGAGCCGCGCCTAATGAGGGATAGCCTGCTCTCCCCTCAAGATTTTCTTTGTGGTCTTGGCCCACCAGGCTCAGCCTCAGTGTGCCCATAGCATTTGGCCCCATCAAGAGGCTGAGGTGACCCTCCCTTCTGGCCAGGCCAGTGGTCTTTAACTGAGCATGGGGGAGCCAGCGAATTCCTGAGCTCTCAGAGGATCTCATAAAAGCTGCCCGTTAGCTGTCCAGACATGAATACTTAATGTGCACACAGCAGAACGTTATTCTCTCCTGCTTTTCCCCCCTGGTGCTGGGAATTGAACTGAGGACCCCGCACATACTAAGCACACACTACCGTGATGCTACACCCTTAGCCCTCACTCTCTTTTTGAAAGTTCCACAAATACCTACATGGAAAAATAAGGATAATAGTTCAGGGAGTATAAGAAGTTGGAAAATTCATAGCACTCCAGAATGGCTGTTCATAAGCCAAAATGTGGTTTAAAATCTGCTCTCAAGCAGGGCTCCAGAGATAGCAAACAATTGGATTTTCCCTGTGAAGTTATGAAACAGATGAAAATTTACATATTCTAGTATAAACTCATACACTTTGGGATCAATTTTTTGAAAAAGGTGTTTGTTTTTGCTGCTGTTACATTTATGGTAGTTAAAACTCTCATTTGAGTATATTTTCCTCTCTGGCTTCCTAGCAATGCAAGATACTGACAGCGTAGGTGTCTTGTTTTTATTGTCTCTGTCTTTTTCCCAGTAGGAATAGCCAGGTATGACTTTGACTTGAAGACAAGGCCTGTTGTTCTAGGTCATTCACTGACATGTGTCTTTTCCACATTATGTGACTTATCTAATGCAGCAAATTGTAATTATTAAATTCTAATGCAGCTTAGAGTTTGCTGTATTAAATTATATGGTAATAGATTTATTATTTATTTATAAGAAGAGTTTTATAAAGCATGCATCTTCTGTCTGGTTTTTAAAAGACTGATGTTTAACTATATGTTAGTGTAAAAAATAAGTAACAATGGAAATCAAAGTAAAGGGAAAATATAGATAAGACTAAAATGTAACCCAAGATAAAGTTGGAATACACTTAATGTTTTTTATAAGTCCATCATCTAATTCTGGGTCATAGATATGAGTCTAAACTTCTCTGAGACAAAATTACAATGAAGAAAGAAAAGAAAAAAGAAACGCAGTTTCGCAGCAAATGCTATTTGCAAAGCCTGTGAGAAAAATTTAATACGTTGCTAATAAGGACTCACTGAGCCTACAGAAAAGTGAGTGTGGAAGCTTTGCACAGGGACAAGTACAGAGATCCCAGATTCCCTCACATTTTCATCAGGTGAAGAATAGTGTAAGGCATTTTGAAGTCTTCTAAGAGTCCGCATTAACTCTAGCTTTAAAAGTCTGCTCTGTGTAGTACTGACCTTATCAATATCTTGTAGGTATAGAATCAAAGACAACAATCTCTGTACTTTGGGTTAGCTTTGTGTCTTCCTAAGCATCCTGAACGAACCTAGGCACTCCTGGTCTTATAGAAGTCTGATCCCATCCTGGCTAGCACTTGGATGTGGAGAACTCAGATCTGAGCTGTTATGAACCTTCATTAAACTATTGAAGTTTAGGAAGGAGTGGAGTTAGTTAGAAGTAAGCAGATGTAAAGAATTCCCTATGAATGGTAGGTTAGACTCTTAGTAAACCGACAAAGCCAGGGGGCTTGTAGCCATCACTCTACTTCTCAGGAGATGCTGATTCATCATGGTTAGGATTTTTGGCTGAGTCATGATGATTAGGATTTTTGGCGAATTCTTACGTTTTGTCATTTTGAATATTCTAGAAACTTGAACTGGATCGCTTTATGTTGTATGCGCATGGCCCTGACCTTTGTAGAGAATCGGACCTCCGACATGCAATGGCTAATTGTTTTGAAGCACTGATAGGTAACATGCCTTTAACCTTTGCTTTTGCTGCTCAGACCAGTTTGGACAGTACATATGATTCGAGGTAGAAACTCGGGGCTGAATGACTCGCTCCCAAAGTGTCGAACACGGCACCCTGCACCTCATGATTGTGTTGGCACCTTCAGAGCACAGACCACGCTTTTGGTTCTTTGCAGTCTTTGTAACTGATGTTATGTAGATGCTTACTATATCCTGGATTGAAGTTCATTAATGTGGAGATGGACTACTCTCCAGATTTGATTGGACGTCTCATAAAAAACCAGGTTGCCAAAAAGGACCCCAGTGTCATTTTTTGTCACATATAATTTACACAACTTTCTGATTTAAATATTTTAAAAACACAACATTTTTAAAATCTCAAAGGCTTGAATCTATATAATTGCTCTTTATTCACTTAATACACATCTGTGTATACACTTCACATACATCTAGTACAGGGTCTCACTATGAAGCTCAGACTCAGTGATCCTTCTGCCTTAGCCTCACCAGTACTGGGATTATAGGTGTGCACCACCACACCTGGTCTTGGTGGCCAGCACTGTGTGCCCAGGGTGGGTACCAGGACCCAGGTCCTTGTGCTTGCCTAGGCAAGCACTTAGACCACTGAGCTATCTCTGTGACCCAACATCTTGAGTTCTTTACACCAGTGGCTTCTTTATCTGTAACCAGAATACAGGTAGCTGTTGATACAGAACAGTTATGAGGAACTAACTAGCTAGTGATGGCAAGTATGCTTCACAGTGAAATAAATGTTGTAGTAGATTTCCTGATTATTTTTTAGGTAAATGATTAAGTACATTTTATTTTTCAAAGGCCTTTGTATTTCTTATCATTTTTTGCCCTCTTTCTTTGAAAAAGAATATAAAAGCTTCTTATTATAGTTTCATGCTAATGTTAGTAGCAAGAGAATGTTGAATAATTATCCATAGTCTTTTATAGCTATGTCTAGTTTTCACAAATAGATCTATTTTCAGAGTTTATCAAATGAAATTACTGTGCTTTGTACATATAATGTTGACAGTTAGTGTGGCTTCAGAGCCAAGAAGATATGATTCATTTCTCTGTTCCATTATCAGATCTATGTTTTTGGCAAGGTATCGAATCTATTTAATCTTTAGTTTCTGTATCTGAGCATTAGATGTAGTATCACTTAACTGACAGAGTTCTTGAAAGGATTTGGTATCCAGACCACAAAGTCCAATATAGAGTGGAGTCCACTTAGTTAAGCCCGCCCGCAAATCACCTAATGTGAACCTAAGTTGTATAAATCTTTTTAACACCCACCTACTGAGGTGCCCATGTAAATGAAGATAAGAATACGGAAAAGGAAGTGGAGTCTTAGCTCATTAGGTAGAGCACTTGCCTGACTCATGCAACACCGTGGGTACCATGCTCAATACACACACACACACACACACACACACAATCACACAAAAGGTATTTGTAGAAATGCTCTGCAGTATCCATGGCGTACATAAGTAAGTACTCCCTGAACCACAACACTCACTGCTATCACTACTATTATTACAACAACGTCTGATAGTTACCGAAAACTCTGGTAACTAAATGTTTTTACATCATGCATGGAAAAGTAGGCTTCTAAGGATGGATGTACAAACTTGATTTCAGGAAAATATGATTATCCTCTCCAGAGCTATTTGAAACCGAATTGAAATGTGAACATAGTGCTTGCTGGTTATGTCTGTCAGGCTTTTTTTAAGTGGATATATAACATACTTGGTTTGAAACATAAACTACAGATAGCAAAAGTAAAATGAAATGTTTTTTTTTAGTGTAGTCAAGTTTTTGTGGATCTTTCCTTTAGTAAGATTTATACCGGTACCCTTTCTGATAGTTTACAGTAGATTTAGATGGCAGTGAATTGCATTTTGAATTTCAACTCATTTATAACACGAAGTATAGCTAAAAGAAGGATATTGTTACCTTTGAAACAGTTGCTTCTGAACATGTTGGGTTTTTTCCAAGTGATTTGCAGCTTTCCATTTTGCTTTTTATGGAGCGTGCTAGTCGTCTGTGAGGATTAATGCAGCCTTGCTTTGGCGCTCTCTTCTTTCATCTAGGAGCTGTTTACTTGGAGGGAACCCTGGAGGAAGCCAAGCAGCTGTTTGGACGCTTACTCTTCAATGATCCGGTATTTATCTTATGGCCCTCTATTTTCTTCAGGTGTATAGCATTATAGACTTTATTTATTTCAATTGCTTTTGAATTTGGAAGTGAACGTGAGAGAAACAGTATCCCCGCATGTGCTGTCAAGGGTGCACGAACAGCAGGTTTGTCTCCGGCAGAGAGGAGAGCTCTGTGGGTATCGCCACCAAGAGTGTTGCTGTCACCTGCGACATTTTTCCCATGGTCATTTGTAAATTAAATATGAATACAAATACAATAGTGCTTAGCCTCATTTTGATGTTCCGTTAAGTTGCTTATGATTTTATATCTTATAATCACAGGGTACCTACCCCATGCAGGCTTTTGAAGCTATAACCTTTTGGCTTTTCTGTTTATGATTTGTTTTATTGTAAATTATGTAGATGAGAAGAATGTGGGTTTTTTTTAGAAAGTCACTTCATAGGGAGCTTCTGATAGGCCCATGAGTAAAGAGTATGGAATTTTTTCCCCAAGCAAATTATAAGGTAAGAAAAAAAAAAAGATTCTAAAATAGTTTCCGTTGTTACTAAAGTTTCAAGCCATTAATATATCCAGAGATACCTTTTTAATCTTGCATGTAACAGAGCATACTGGATGCTTTTTGTATCAAAACAAGTCAATTTAACATTTAAAAGGAGAGGCAACTCTGTATTCCAAATTGAAATGTCATCATAATTGAATGAAATAGCCCTGGTGGAGTAATAAAGAATGCAGGAAGCCAGTGTTTTAAGCTTTTGTGAAACCTTCAGCTTAAGTGGCTGTCAAATGTTATTACTGCATTACTTCGGGTAGTTTTTTTTTTTTTTTTTAAAGAATCAATAGTTTAAAAAATGTGATCTGGATGACGTTTGTGTCTGAGGATTTGATTTTTTAATTTGTTTTTTGGAGGCGTGATGGTTTTTGTTTGTGTGAATTTCCTTCTGACAGGAAGATTATGTACAGATGTTCTGTGTCCCTCACTTTGTCCTACACATATAAACAAGCGTGCATCCTGATTTGTATCCGTAGCAGATGGCGTGTATTTTAAGACTTTTCCTCAGATCTTAAAATATCGTCATTCTGGCCCTCATCTTTCATAGGCAATTTTAGCAAATTCTTTCATTTCCTCCCTGCAGCCTTACCTGGGTCTCCACTTACCGGAAACTCCTGCACCACCACCACCTGTTCTTACCCTGACTGGCGTTGGCCCTGTTTCCCTGAGTTGCACGCAGTTATGCATTTGTGTTTAGGTTCTTTTATCTCCACACTGCTCCTCTCGCGCTAGTCTGCTTAGCAGGCCTGTTTTACATTCGCAGTGCCTCATACAGTGCTGGTGTGTGCAAAACTTAATAAATAGTGATTAAGAGAGTGAAATGAATAAATGACTGAACGAAGCAGAGCCTGAGCGTGATCTTATAAATGGGGTAGCCGAGAGTCACAGTCTCTGTGTGTCCTGTGAAACTGAACAGCCTCAGGAATGGTGTGCCTCTCACTTCAGCACTTCCCAGGGCACAAACTTGGACATGTGAACTCCTTTCACATCTCCATATTGATTTGAATCTGTGAGCCGTAGTTGGTGAGCAACTTTAATGAACCCTTGTACTTTATGTACATCTGATGGGACTGGGAAGGCACTGCCTGTACTCTCAGGTTCTCATAGCTGAGGCAGGAGGATCACAAGGCCAGCCTGAGCAGTTTAGCGAGGCTCAGTCTCAAAGTGAACGTAAGTATTTTTCTAAAATGAAAGCAGAGAGGCTTGGCTTGGTGGCACACGCCTGTCATCCCAGGACTCCAGGGTCTGAGGCAGACCAGCCTGGGCTACAAAGGGAGCTCAAGGCCAGTCTGAACTGCATAGCCAGACCCCGGCTCAAAAAAGACAGAAATAACATAAAATAAAAGCATAGTCAAGCAGCTGGGCATGGTGGCGCACACCTGTAATCCCAGCACTTGGGAGGCTGAGGCAGGAGGATTGGTGCAAGTTTGAGACCAGCCTGGGCTACAAAAGTGAACTCAAGGCCAGCCTGAACTGCATAGTGAGACCCTGTCTCAAAAAAAAAAAAAAAAAAAAAAAAAAAAAAAAAAAAAAAAAAAAAAAAAAAAAAAAAAAAAAAAAAAAAAAAAAAAAAAAAAAAAGACAAAAAAACCCCAAAAGCATAGTCAAGTAGAGACAGCTGGGGACAAACCCGTAGGCCAACAGTAGATTGGCAGACCCCGTGTTGGCAGGAGGTGCTCTTGGGTGCAGGGAGGCTGGTGCTGGGTGATGCCCAGGGCTCTGAGGTGGTTGCCTGGTCTGAAGCCGAATCAGGAATCAGAGATTAATTCAGAGCGACTTCTGTTCTGAAGGAAGGCTGTTTAGCCCTGGGTACTCCTAGTCATTGTCATTCAGAAGGGAAGACAGGCACAGTGGGTGGGAGGGCAGTGTTTGCTGGGCAGGCACACTCAAACACAGGGGCCCTAGGCATTTTACAGCTGCTGCAGAGGAGACCTTGTTCTTGCTAGCTGTGCTGCTGGCACTGCGACTGTCCTCCCCGTCCTCCTGGCAGCGGCCTGTCTTTTCTCCCGCAGCTAATTTGTTTGCTCTTTCAGCCCCAGGCAGTGTTAACTGGTTCTCTGTGTGATCCTTCAGGACTCAGTGGGGATGTTCAGATCCCTTATTCCATGTTGACTACCCAGGTGATGGAGAGGTGTTTTCTAGGTTTTCCTGTTCTCACCTCCCTATTCTTGTGTCTGTCCCCAGATCCCTGACCCAGGTTTCTCTCTCTCCCTCCCTTCCTCTCTCTCTCCCTCTCTCTCCCCCTCCCTCCTTCCCTCCCTCCCTCCGTCTTCCTCTCTCTCTCTCTCTCTCTCTCTCTCTCTCTTGTATTTTAGGAAAGGGTCTACAGGTTGTTCAGTGTCTCACTATTAGATACTAGATTGAACTCGTAGTGATCCTGTTTACAGCCTGCCAAGCCCAATCTCCATTGCCATCTCAGGGCACCCCTGGGGCGGGGCTGGCATAGCAGGCCTGGGAATTGAATCCCTGGCTGAGGATTTAGTCTGCTGAGCTATTTGGCTGGCCCCAAGACCTCTCTCTGGGGCTCTTGAGAGTGGAGAAAAGCATCTTTTCAAGTTGCTTCTGGCCAGGTTCACAGGGTATTCCGCTGACTCCCTCATTTCAACATGTTTAGTACTGAGCCCATAACTTGTAGCCCAAACCGTATTTCTCTTTCGTCGTTTGAACCAGGCCCTTAAGATCACGTGTTCCCAGCCTTTTTTTCTCCCCATACCCTTCCAGCAAAACCCCAGTGAAGTGACCCGCTTTGCTCTTGGCCACCATCCCCTGTTGCTCTTTTTCCTCTTCATCTCTCACCTGACTCTAGCTGGCTCGGTTTCCCACTCCTAGTGGCAGCCTTTCCTGCCAAGTGCTACCTTCTTTGCAATGCATAGATTTGATGGACCTTTCTCACTTAAAAGATTTGATATTTGATTACTGCCTACCAAAATGTACATTACATAGCCTTTAGTGCCCCGTTCTTTCAGCCTCCTTTCTCTCTGCTTCCTCTTCTAAGCCATCCATTAGAATTGCCTTTTTGTGTCTGGGTACTTCAAGGCATACTATTTGTCTTAGTATTTTTGAGTGAAAATCACACAGGAGCAAGGAGAAATATGGTTCAAAATAGCCCTGTGAATCTTCGGTGTTGGAGATCGGGGTTGGTGGGCGAGATCGCCATTTATTGTTGTTGTTGATGATGATATAGCGTTATTAATAGTATTTTTTGTGAGCCCATGCTGAGTTTAGTGCTTTTAATGTATTGCTGTATGAGGCATTGGAGAGCACTTGGAAGTAGGGCCTGTTACTGTCTTTGGAGCACACCCGGGGAGAGGGAGGCTTAGAAAGGAAATTGCCAGCATGGATCAGCATTAAACCCAGGCGCCCCAGCTCCAGCAGCCGTTCTAGCGCTGCACTCCCTAGGTTGAGGTGAAAGGTGCAGAGTTGTTATCTGGTTATATTGTGTGCAAGGCAAAGATGCCCAAAGGCATGGAGCACTGGAGAGTGGATGAGAAGTCAGTGTGGTCTAAGCAATGAGGCAGCAGCGAGAACTGGGATACGGCAGGGGGCACAGGAAACATGGAGGAGGCCCTGAGGAAGAGTGGGATGTGGGGCCGGAGGAGGGAGGCGGAAGCCGCGGGAGGTAAGAAAGAAGCCACCAGACAGAATTCGGAGTGCAGGGAACTCAGCAGAAAGGTTATGGGCTCGTTGAGTGAACTCCTCAGGTGCTTTCAAATAACAGTTTGATTTTTAAACCCCTTTAAAAAGTTTGCAAAGAACTACTGTTAAGAGGCAAATTGTACAGAAATACTGGGCTTTATTTCAGTTCATCACGCTGTGTGTTGCAGGTGGTACTAATTGTCTTGTACCAACCACGCTGCCCACTCAAAACTGTTTTTAGGAAACTGTATTTCCTCTTAACAAAAATTGAGGGTTTGATCCCTGGCGTGCCAGGAAGGCCTCGCCCCTGCTCACACTGAGATGGCAATTGAGCCTGGGCACGGTGGTGTATGCCTGTACTTGGGAGCTGTGCTTCCCAGCGCTTGGGAGGCTGGAAACAGGAGGATCACTGTGAGTCCGATCTGTGTAGTGAGACCCTATATAGATTGAGACGCTGTATTAAATACATTTAAAAAATAAATAGAGGGATGTTTATTTCAAACTTAATACCAAGTAGATTCAGTCAGAGACTTCTAGGGTCTGAACATAAAGGAAAATGTCTAGTCCTGTGAAGTAATTATACCTACTCCTAGGTTTAATTGAATGAATGAAAAATATGGTTGGATTTTCCATAAAATTTACTCATTATCATATTTCAAGTAAACATTTGTGTGTCCCACAGTAAAAGTTTGATTTCATAAATGTCAGAATTTTTGAGTGAGATCAGGTATATTTCCCACCCCATTTTAAAGCAGTCCATGTGCTACTGAGTTAATGCCTACAATAAAGGATACTTGAGCTGAGTCTTACATAGGAAAAGCACGGCTGATGCACTTTTCCGGGGACGGTTAGCTGAAAGATGCGATTAAGGAGGCCGCTTAATCCAGTGTATTAGGTTAAACACATGTGTAACTTGGTTTTAAAAGGTGTCTTTGACTTGTGGGGCTGAAGGTGGCTCTTTTCCACCCCTGCTTAATAGGCTAATTAGAGTCACTACAGGCAGTTCGAGTGGTGAATACACTTTAAAAAAATTAGTTTGCTAGCACTATTGAATTTGCAATAAGTGGAGTCAGCATCTGAAATAGTTCAGTGTTTCAAATAATGACATTTTATTTAGTACTCTAGAGTGTGTTAAATGGCTCCCTTGAGCATTAAAGGCTTCACTCCATTTTCCAGGACCTGCGCGAAGTCTGGCTCAATTATCCTCTCCACCCACTCCAAGTAAGTGTGACCTTCCTGTCTGCGGCGAGCTCTGGAACCGTCGCTCTGCGTTTTACTTGCGTTTGCCGTCTTTTTCTCCCTCCTGCTTTTATCCTCTGATTCCCTTCAGTGACATTATAGCTCTATGCTGTGCTGGGGTGTCACCGTGGAAACACCTGGGAACACATAATTTGTCAATGCGCGTGGCCTGGGAGACCCAGGGTCACCTCCCCGCCCAGGCAGGAAGAGCCGCAGTGCATGGATCAGTGTCCCCGCCTGTCCCGCCCAGGCCGTGCTGTTCAAAGCATACCGTGTGGACTCCTGTGTAGCCACGAGCCTGCGCTTATAGGGAAAGTAGTGCGGAAGCCAGTGTGGGCATATTGAAGAAGCAGAACAAATAATAAATTAGCAATGCTAAATTGTAGCCTAATTTGAATTTTATAAATTGAGGGATTTGACTCAGATCAAATTGCATAAAATTTGCTGCAAATTAACAGTGTAACCCATATCATGAGTTTTTACTCAGGATTTAGGAATTTAAAAGATTTATATGTAGTGACACCATTTTCCTCAGTTAATTTAACTTACTACTCTTCACTTTTAAGATTTCTCATTTACTTGGTGATATATGTATATGTATACCCATCTAGATATATTTTTGTACTTGAGTATGTATATTAAGTGAGTTAAAAAAAAGAAAAATCATCAGTGCCTAAACTCTCATGAGAGGCTTTCTAGTAACAAATGCCATTAATTCAGAATATCTTAGACATTAACAATTTGAAGTTGCCCAGGGTTGGTGAAATGTTCATTTTAATAGCATCTTTCATAGCTGCTCTCTGCCAGTCGTAAGGCTCATTGTTATGGGAAGCACCACCTGTCTGGTGGTATAATAGTCTCCAGTGTTAGCGGAGTTTAGTTTTAATGATTTTCTTTTGCCAAAATAGTGTGGGCCCTAGTAGTCAAGTTACTCCAAAACAAGAGGGTCTGAGAGTGGTCCCCAGACCAGCAGGCTGGGCAGCCGGGGACTTTGTCAGAAAGGCAGATCCGCCGACCTCCCTCCAGACATAGGAAGTTGGCCTCCGGGGTAGGACCCGGCCATCTGCCGTTAACAAGCCCTGCAAGTGCTTTCCTGAATGCTAAACCTGCAGTACTGCTGCTCTACCAGATATATATATTCTCTACCAGATGTTCTTCAGCTTGCATCTCCCTCAGAGACTTAGTCTAATACTTGGGATTCTGAACTATCTGTGTACAGTACTTGGCCTTGAAATTTGATGGAAGATTGGAAAATATTATTTGAGCCTTCTTTAAATACTAGGTTTGTTTGCCATTCTAAGAGATGAGAAAGAAGCTTCCGTGTTTTATTGGCATTTCCGAAATTTCTGCCCATGGGAAAAGGAATTTTATAAAACACTGCCTTAGAATTGATAATTACTCTTACAACAAAAAACTACATATGGCTTCTATTTATTTCTGTTTTCCTGTAGCTACAAGAGCCAAATACGGATCGACAACTTATTGAAACTTCTCCAGTTCTACAGAAACTTACTGAGTTTGAAGAAGCAATTGGAGTAATTTTTACTCATGTTCGACTCTTGGCAAGGGCATTCACATTGAGAACTGTGGGATTTAACCATCTGACCCTGTGAGTCCCCAGCACTCATGCGCTCCTGGTGTGACCACTGAGACCGGGCAGCTGCAGACCTTTCCACGTGCCCTTCAAAGGAACTGGGATTTTCTTTTTTCTTTTATTTGGGGAGTTTTAAATAAACTTCCAAGACAGTCAGTGTAAGGCAGATGAGTAGCCAGACACAGTGACACGGTGACATGGTGGTGGACCAGGGCATGTGCTCCAAGCCCATAGTTTTCACCCGTTGTCACTCATCTTGTTCAGTCATGAAGTTTAAGAGAATTGTGAGGGAAGCAAAAATATTTTCTTTACAGGGCACACGTTAAATATTTTAGTGTTTGTGTTCTGTGTGAAGTGATTTGGCTTTGTCGTAACACTATGCAATAGCCATAAATCATCAAAGATAGCCGTAAGGTATGGCTGTGTTCTACCCAAAATATATTCATAGAAATGAGCTGTGGCCTGAGTGTGGCCTCTGCCCCTTGCTCTGAGTGAATCATCTGATGAGCCAATGAGCTTGTGAAGTAGAAAGATAAGCAACATTTTTTTTTTGGGGGGGGGGGGGTTATACTATTTGTGATTTCTCAAATCAGATACTCTCAACTTTCATTAAGCTGTAAAGGATGAAGATTCTTGCCACGGATTTTTTTCAGTTTCCTTTAACTAAATTCCAGATTTGAATAATGGAATACACATTTAATAGAGTGTAAGAAAGAAATTGGGGTCCTTTTTGCTTTGTTACAAGATTGTTATCCATATTTTATTTTTCAGCTAATATACTTCAGGTTCTGACCAGGCATTATTTGCTAGTGCTGTTTTATTGGTTGCTTAGTCCTTAGATAGTATTCACTTTGTTCTCTTCTGAAACTGAGACTGTATTAACTTGGGGCTCTTCTCAGTTGAGGGGTGTTTGTGGATTTAATTTTGTGCTTTGAAAGTGAATACATTACTTTCTTAAGGTATGCTTTTTAAAAAATTTCATTCAGTCTTTTTCTGAAGTCTACACATACTTATTGATTTCTTTATACTTATGCCTCTTTCTTTCAGAGGGCACAATCAGAGGATGGAATTTCTAGGTGATTCCATAATGCAACTGGTAGCTACAGAGTACTTATTCATTCATTTTCCAGATCATCATGAAGGACACTTAACTGTGAGTTTTTCTTCAGTCACTCCCCTTGTGGGATTGCTGTATGTTGAGAATGCTGTATGCTGGTAACTCAGTT
>PVJA010004326.1:0-74346 GCA_004027025.1 Myocastor coypus
GCACTGCAGTTCATTCATCCCTTTCCTCTGAGGTCCCATAATCTCCTTGACCAGGAAATTTGGGACACTTCTGAGTTATAGGATATTACAGCACAGGTTCTCTTATATCCTGGGTCTTTATTGACCTTGAAGGGCTAGGGCCAAAATATTGGCTATCCTTATAGCCCTTCTTTTTCTCCAATTTCTGGTCTGTTAACTTACATTCTTAACCCTCCAGCGGAAAAGCTTTGTGATAATATTACTCTATAACATAGGTACTTGAGCTTATCATCACTGGTACTTAGAGAACATTTAATGCCATTATTTCTCAAACCCTTTAATGAAGTTGAAAGGGAACCAATCCTACCTGAGTGATTCCTGGAGGCAAGCATTACCTTGATACCAAAACTAGAGAATGATGCAACCTAAAAGGAGAACTACAGGCCAATCTCCTAATAAACAAAGATGCAAAAATACCCAAGAAGATATTAGCAAACAAAATGCAGCAAATCATCAAGAAGATTATACACCATGATGAAGTGAGATGCATTCCAGGAATGCAGGGATGGTTGAATATATGCAAAACATTAAACGCCTTATCAACAGAGTCAAAGAAATCTGAATAGATGCAGAAAAAGCTATTGATGAAGTCCAACATTCATTCATGGTAAAAATACTACAGGAAATTGGAATAGATGGTCTTTATCTCAACCTGATAAAATCCATCTATGACAATCCAACAGCCACCATCACATTAAATGTAGAAAAACTGAAAACTTTCTCTTTAAAATCAGGACTCTTCTTCAAATAGTTCTAGAAACATTAGCCAGAACAAGTAGACAAAAAAGTAGAAGGACAGGAAAGGGAGAAGTTAAATTATGATTATTCACAGATGGCATGATATTTTACATGGAAGACTCCCCATACTCCACCAAAAGACTCTGAGATATTATAAACAAATTCAGTACCATAGCTGGACACAAAGTCCATACTCAAAAATCAACAACATTCCTGTACAGAAACACACAATTACTGAGATAAATAATAAAGAAACCTCACCTTTCACAATCCAAAAAAATGAAATACTTAGAAATCTATTTAACAAAGCAAGTAATATGTCTACACCGTGAAAGTTACAGCACTCTGGAAGAGGAGAACGAAGAAGATATCAGAATATGGAGAGTTATTCCTTCTTCAAACAAAAACAACCAACTTTGTGAAAACGTTACACAGATTCAATGAAATTACAATTAAAACACCAATAGTATACTCATAGATCTAGAGAAAACATTCCTAAAATTCATCTGGAACCAGAAGAGAACTAAAACAGCAAAAGAAGTCCTGGGTAACAAAGACAAGGCTTCTTATAATCCCCACCTGAAGTTCTATTATACAGCTGCTGTGATAAAATCAGTTTGTACTGGCAGAAAAACAGATTTGAGGATCAGTGGAACAGAACAGAAAATGCAGGGACAAGCACAAGCACATTCAATCACCTTGTCTTTGATAAAGGATTCGAATTTTTTCACTGAAAGTAAGAGAGTCTCTTTAGTAAATGGTGCTAAAAAAAAAACTGGCTGTCTACATGCAGAAGACTAAAACTAGACTGATGTCTCTCACCATGCACTAAAGTCAAAATAGATCAAAGATCTAAATACTAGAACAAACACTAAAATCTATTGGAAGAGAAAGTAGGTAGAAATCTTGAGGATACAGGGATGGGCAGTGAGTTCATGAACAAAATCCAAACTGTATGAGAAATACTCCAAAGGACTACTGCAATGTCATTAAAAAGCAACACATAAAAAAAAAAAACAAAAAAAAACATAATGAAAAAAGAACTCATTAATTGGGAAAAAATTTTAGCCAAAAAGAACTTCAGACCAGGACTGGGAAGATAGCTCTGTGGCACATGGGCCTGCCTGGCAAGTGCAAGGTTGTAAGTTTGAACCCTGGTCCTGTGGGGGAAAAAAAAAGAACCTCAGACAAAGAAAGTTTTATCTAGAGCATATGAATAATTGAAAAAAAAAAGACCCCTCCAAATTTAAAGAGCTAGGGGCCAGGGAGATAGCTCCATGGCACAAGTGCCTGCCTGGCAAGTGCAGGGTCCTGAGTTCACAGCCTGGTCCCACAAAAAAAAAAAAAAAAGAGACAAACTTAAAGACTCAGTTAAAAAATAGGCATCTAAGATGAATGTGCATTTCTTAGATGAAAAAATACAGATAGCAAATAAATATGTGAAAAAAATGTTCAACATTTTTATCTGGTCATCCCTGAGATGCAAACTAAAACAACACTGAGATTCTATTTCACCCCAGAAAAAAATGGCTAGCTCCAAAAATTCAATGAGTGACAAATACTGGAGCAGCTGTGAGGAAAAAGGAACCATTTTCCAATGTTGGTGGGCATATAGATTGGTGAAACCACTGTGGAAATCTGCATGCATGTACCGCACAAAACTAGGACTAGAGGTTCCATTTGACCCAGCTATTCCCTTTTGGAATATTTTTCCAGTAGAGTTAAAAACATAATACCACACTGATATATACACCCATGTTTATAACAGCACAATTGCTAAAATAACCCAAATGCTCATCAACTGAGAAATGGATAAAGAGATGTGTTCCTTTTATATAGTGGAGTACCATTCAGCTATAAAGGAGGATATATTTGAAGCTTTTGTGAATAAATGGATGCAACTTAAGATCATATTTATAAGTGAAATAAATCAGTCCCCCATGTGTAAACATTGTACTGTCTCCCTCATGTAAGAAGTTGAAAGAGTAAGTAAGGGAACTGGGGATGTAGCTCGGCAGCACAGCAGCCTGCCTGGTAAGCAGAAGATTCTGAGTTTGACTCTTGATATTAAAAAAATGTAAATAAGCTGCAAAATGTACAACAGGTATCGGAAATTGGAAGAAAGTGCTTAAAAGGCAAGAGGCACTTGGATGAGGGAAAGCAGAAAAGAATGAAGGGAACAGTAAATACATATGTGTGATAGTTAAGATAGCTATACGACTAATTTCTATTAGTTCACTGAAAGTCTGTGCTTCTATAGTTTGATCAGTTTTCATGCCTGTATCTTATAACCTTAGCAAATACTTTGAAGATAACAATAAGCGATGTACTAACCATTGTTATCTCCTACTATCTTGTTTTGAAATTTTATATTATTGTTTATATTTTGTTCTTTTTAAAATGAAAAAGTTCATGAACATTTTGTCAGTCTGAATAATATCAAGTCAAGTAAACACAGGAATAATCTCATTTTTGTATTTAAGGAACATAGAATTTTGTTGGTATCTTGAAATACCTGTATAGAAAATCATACCAGAATTATCATAAAGTACACTGTCATTAATTTCCAACTACAAAATAAATTTTAGAAAAACCTAGATATGGAAAGTGGACACTTTTAGTCAAACTCAGTGAAAACAAACATTTCCTTTTTTTCAATAGGGCCTGTCATACGTTACACTTACTACCCTGAAGAAAGCTTAACTTACCCAGAAGTGCAATTGAATTAGCAGTATCTTCAGCATAAGTTATTTCATCCGATACTTTTTTTTTCAAAAATGGCAAGCTTCAATAAGAATAAAGAATGTCAGAGTAGCTGTAAATGAAATTTTGTATTAAAGCAACATTTTTAAAGTGGGGAAAATTTTCTTTCTAAACAATAAATGAGGACATTTTATTCTTTAGTTCTGGGGTATTTATAATTACCCAAAGTTGTATTTGTAATTAACTACCAGAAAGAAAATAAAGGTGTATTTTTTTTTTTAAATGAAGAACAAGGGATATAAAAACATGAGCTAAGAAAGTAATTTTGCATGACTGCATGAATAAGAAATGTAACTGTCTTTCCACTTGAAGGCAAATAATGAATAATGACTGTAATTCTATCAAAGTCAGGAAGACATTAGATAGTCTGATATAAGCCATATGCTTAACTTACCTATAAATAGAAAACTGTCTATGGATTCTTCCTGAAGTTGTTGAAACTCTAATAGATCAATTGTCAATTTTTAGGGCCAGGGCCCTTTTCCTTATTAAATGGATTACTACTATTCATAAAGAATGTTTAGGGTACAGTAAGGAATTCAGTTAACGAATATTAATTTTTTAGACTCATATCTCACAACTACTAATATAACCAAAATTATATGAAAGTAGATTACTTAAAAATCATAAAAGGTCAAGCACATAACCTGAGCCATTAGTTTAAATTTCAAAGGACAGGTAAAAGTTATATCTTTTAAAAAAATTTTATTTATTATTTTCATTCTTGTTTCAGAACCTTTGTTTGTTTATTCACTCATTTTTATGGCTGGCTCAGCCCACCCCCAGGACAGGGCTGGTGCAGCATGTGGTGCCGGGGATCGAACTACGGTCCCTGAAGCCACCCAAGCTTCCCCTAGCAGGCACTTTAGACCACTGAGCCATCCCGCCAGGCCCCAAAGTTATGCGTTAAATACAAAATGTAAACTATTTTGGCACTTAATAAATCTGAAATTCATATGTCCTCTATCTAGGATTTATAATTTATGTTTTTAAAAAATGTAATCAATTGTTGAAAGGTGGCATGGGGAACTATCATATGTGGGTGTAGGATATATAGAATATATGTTACTTTGATTTTAAAGATATAGCAAGTTGTAAATAGGGAAATTTAATAGAAGTTCATGTCCATAATTTGTTGGAGTTATCATTTGGAATGAATACTCACTTGTTAGCCAACTGATGCTTAGAGTCCTAAAATAACTCTAAAATTTTTACTTCTTGTTGCCAAACGTTTTGTATCAGCTATCAGAAGTATTTTCAACCAAAAATGTTATGAAAAAAATAAACATACTCTCAGTGTTATTAGAAAAACACATCAGAAACTTAAAGGGTTGGTTTTCTTTCTTTCTTTTTTTTCCTTCAGTTTTTTGAGATAAGAGTTTCACTATGTAGTTCAGGCTGCCCTTGAACCCACTATGTAGCCGAGGCTGGTGTCAAACTCCTGGATGTGCCTGCTTTAGCTTCATGAATGCTGGAATTACAGGTGTATGCCACCATGCCTGGTGACTTAATTTATTTTCAACACTTTTAACACCCAAAATGTTTTGAAAAGAGAACCAAAGAATGAAGAAGTGTAGAGAAATACTGAGCATGCGCAGAAATTAGTAAAATTTTGTAAAATAATTATAAACCCAGGGAGGCTGAAGAGTGCAGATGAAAAAAGATCATACTTTGTAATGACACATTTTGTCCAGGTTTTAGAGCAGCAGCTCTGGGTAGCACTCTGCAGGAGCACTGATGTCAACAAAAGTGCTTATGAGCTTGCTCTTCTGGGACTTGCGTGGTTTTGAAATCTGAATGTGTTGTACATAATATAAGCTCTCGTTGGTAAGGATTTCCAATTAGTTCCTTGAAAGCAAGAAATTCATTATTTTATTTTCCTTGGTTCTTGTTCAAAAGCCAGGCATCAGGTAGCAGGCATTCAATAAATTATTTTTTAATTATTTTATTCAGACATCACAACAACTAAAAATGGCAATATTTTAAATATCATATCTAGGCCAGCCACTATGGGGCAGCAAAGAAGCACTGTATGTAATTTAATGTCGAGCATGATTGCAGAAATATGGGAGGAAAGGGGTAAGAAACATCAATATTGGAATTCTTCATATTTCTCTGTATTTTAACATATCTATATTATATTTTAAAATCTCTATTTTTAAACACAAATAGTGGCATTTTCATTCAAAACTGGAAAATCAAGTAAAGTATCATACAGTGTTTAATTAATTTTTTTGTTTTAGTACTGGGAATCCAACTCAGGACCTGCAGCTTGCCAGGTGCTGTGCCACTGAGTTATATCTGTGGCCTTCTAACACATTTTTGAGAGCAAAATTTTGTAAAGGTGGTTGCTTCTGAAGGCAACTAATTTTAAGAGAACATTTCATATACCTATTATTTAAACTCTTGTGTCTAACAGTCTACTTAAAGGGGCAGTCTACTTAATAAAACTATTATATTTTCCAACTACTTCAATCAGAAACTGAAATTTTTTGAGTTCTGTATTACTTTGCTACACCAGAATGCTCAATATTTTGTAATGCAAAGTAAGACATGATAAAATACTACATGTTAATTGATACAAAATTTAAAAACACTTACCTACACAATTTTAAGATATGACATACAGATTCTATGAACTTTTGCTGGTTTTTAATTTTTCCTGCACACAGATTCAGGATTTTAAATATCTGTGCTAAATCCCTTAACGGCTTTAGTGTTTTTAGTTAAGAAATATTATTAACTTTAATTTTTCCATTACCATGCTCTTTATCACACTTCCTTTAAGAAAATCCACAGAATTTCATCAATTTTGTTGAATGTAGATAGTTTTAATTATTCTTATTCTTAAATCAAATAAGAAAAACTTAGAACTATATTTTCAGCAAAATGTAGTTTCGTCTCCAAAATCTTATTCAAAATTTTCTCTCTCACAACTTTAGAATTGGATTACCAACTGCTAGACCATATATTGAGCTGATCAATAACTTATTAATAGCAATGAGCAAAAATACACTAAGGTGATCTTATTGATTGATTGGCTCAATAATGTCCTTCATTTCCATCTATATAAACATATACAGTACTACCCTGGAACAACCCAAACTTTTTTCACAGATTTTTGTTTGTTTGTTTGTTTTTGAGACAGGGTCTTGCTATGTAGCCCACGTTGGCCTCAGACTCATACTTATCCTCCTGCCTCAGCCTTCTGAGTGCTGGGATTATAGGCAAACACCACCACAATTAGATTATTGAATTTTTTAATTAATATTTAACTCCTGCATTTTTAACAGGCAGGGTTTATATTGATTGGGATTTTATTTCATTAAAAACTAATGTAGAAGGTGAGTTACTCATTGCTAATGTACTCAGTTCTTCATTTCTTCATAAGAAACTTCTGGAAAGAAGGTAGAAATAAGAGGATTCAACCAAGAACTAGAAGTTATAACTGCCATAATCTCTTAGCTGTAAAAAATTATCAATGGAATTGAATTATGAACCAATAAGGTATTTAAACAGTTAAAAGAAAGGTTGCATTCATCTGAAGATCTTGAGAGGCTAGCGCACTAGAAGTATTTAGCTCTATTAACTTCCTAGATAAGTGACAAAGATACTTTTTTAAAACTTAATTGGTCATGTTTTACAGCTTCTAAAACCAAACTATTAAAAGGCATTCAGATATAGATCCATCTTTCTCTATGGGACTAAACTAAAGGGAAACCATGGCAGTGCTGAGGTGTTAGATTAAGATAGCAACATTCACTTGCTAGCGGATTTTCTTGGCTTCTGTCAAGTATTGCTTACTACCTACAGGGATCTAACAGATACATGCAACACCAAAGCTCAAATAAATATTTTAATAAATTATATGGCATATTTCTATGTTATTTTATTTTATTGTCTTTTTGAGACAGGGTCTCGCTATGCAGTTGAGGTTGGCCTTGAGCTCACTTTTGTAGCCCAGGCTGGTCTTGAACTCGCACCGATCCTCCTGCCTCAGCCTCCCGAGTGCTGGGATTACAGGCGTGAGCCACCACGCCTGGCAATGGCATATTTCTCTGAATGGAAATTATTTAAGATGCTCTGCATTGGGACAAGTTAATATTAGGCTGATAGCTCCTTGAGAGATCAGGTAACTGTCAGCGACGGTTTGGGTCAACTGGACTCAAATGGAATCTACCGCCTATTCTGGAATGTTCTGTATGTTCCTAGTTTATAACAAGATGGATACAGAAAGTGATGGTGGACTTATAAAAACTACTGTAGCAATCTAACACTCCTATGATACTTCTATATTATGACACCATACATGCATAAATATTTTAAAATCACACAGCAACAAACTGGTTCTCATATATAGTTTTAAAGTTTGGACACACACTCATTTCGCATTCTGACCGGGGTGGTACATTTAGTCAGAACAATGTATTTATACATTGTTTTTTAAGATTATCAAGCACTTGCAAGGACATTATCTCATTAAACTGTAGGAAAAGTGATGAAGTTTATCAGAAGTACACTTGCCCATGTAGACTGTCAAAAACAAGACTTTAACTTGTCCCTCTTAATTATATCTATTTTCTGAATCTATAGTAATTGACATTATCCATAGATAGTAACAGTGCAATAAACAGATAATGCTTTTTTTTTCCGAAGATGCCCCTGTCAATATCCTAATCTCAGAAGCCTGTGAATACATCATCTTAGATGGCATAGGAACTTTTCTGATACAATCAAATTAAGGACCTTGAGGTGAGAATACCATACTAGAGTTTCAGGGAAACCCAGTGCAATCACTAGGCTCCTTATAAGGGGAAGAAGACTGAGAAGCAGAGGGTCAGAAAACAGAGGAGAGATGCCAGGATGAAAGCAGAGGTGAAGTGAAGTCCTGGAGGGCAAAGGCCCGAGCAAAGCAGAGCATGTGCAGGGGAGGACAGGCAAGGACGTGGATTCCCCAGAGTCCGCAGAGGGAACCTGCCCTGCCAGCTTCCTGAAGTTAGCTCAGTGAGACTGATTCCAGACCTCTGACCTCCAGAACTGTAAGATAACAAATGTATACTCTTTCTAGCCACTAAGTTTGTAATTGGTTACTAAACAGCAAGAGGAAACTAAAACATTTAGAACAGAAATTTTCCCATTCCAAGATAAGTAACACAAATACACATGTATATATGTAAAGGATACAAATCCATTCTGATAACACTGCACCAGTTTCTTGACAGATTTAAGTTGTTTTTCTTCTAAATCCCCCTAAAATAAATGTTCTATTTAGTTCTTTGCTCTATAAAATTTGCTGAAAGTCTAAAAAATTTCAATATGAAAAGAAAGTAGAAACATTAAATTTATCAAGTTATTCTTAAGTTACTATAAGCATTACAAAATATTTCCTGAAACAATGAAGGTCAAAAACAACAACGATTACCATGCAAATTCAACTAGGAAATTAAAGTAAATTTATTCATTTATCTTTTTGAGACAGGATCTTTCTGTGCAGTTCAGGCTGGCCTAGAGCTCATTTTGTAGCCCAGGATAGCCTCAAACTAGCAATGATCCCTCAGCCTCAGCCTCCCAAGTGCTGAGAGGAAATTAGAAATTTAAATCCAGTTAACATAAAAGCAGTAACTCTCTTCAGAAATATTAGCAATAGTTTAAAATGTGTTGTATTTTTTTTTCTATGTCATATACCACATAGAGATTATACATATCATCCAATTTCTCTTCAGAATGACTGTTACCAGGAGATTACCATCTATCTTTTCAAGAATAGGTAACTCACCAAAAATGCACTGTCTAAATACATAATGCCAAAAAGTGACATAATGACCCAGTTTTGGTAAACTTATATTTTTAACCTCTAAAATATGCCCAAGAATATGTGGAAAGCAAGTATCCATAGTTAATTAAAAACAAAAACAAAACAAAATAAACTTCATGACTAGGGTGTACTTTTACGACTGAATCCCTTCTCTTCTTTTAAAGCTTCTAAAACCATCTGTGAAAAGCTTAGATATTGTTTATACTGCTTCCCTCTAGACCTTATGTAACAACTAAAAGCTTTTTGTAGTTGATTTTTTTTTTTTTTTTTTTTTTGTGTGTGTGTGTGTGTGTGCAGGGTCTCACTATATAGCTCAGACTTGTAGTGACCTTCCTGTTTTCAAGCCTCCCTAGTGCTGGGATTACGGTGTGTGCCACCATACCCAGTTTCACGGACCTGCAGAGGGAGCCCGCATGGCATGTGGTATTGGAGATCAAAGCTGGGTCCTTGAGCTTCCCAGGTAGGCACTTAGACTGCCCAGTTATCTCTCCAGGCAAGTTTTATTTATTTATTTTTTTAGGAAATGTAGATATAGTCACAATTTAAAAATCAATTTCCATAAAATCATACACAGCAAAGAATAAATTAAACTTGGTAATTACATGTATTTTTCTTCTACTTAAGAAAGTAGACACAAAAGGAAAAAATGACTGAATTTTGTGCTTAGAACTCACTGGACAATGTTTTGTTTCCATGGCTGTAGTCTAGTCAACCCATTTTCTGTTTATTATGAATGTGAAGTCTGTTTTGGCAAAGGCTACAGATATCTTTATAGTTCATGCCGACGTTTAGGCATTTAATAAGGCCCACACATACATGTGACTGAGTGTTTGCCCTGATTTTACTAGAAATTTCCATTAGAAAATTATGAAATCTCTTCCCCTGTCACATCTCTCTTCCAGTCCTACTTGATAGCAAGACAACCTTTTGTGTATTCTTAGGAATTCCTGTTTACAGCCACTATGGATTTGTCCATCAATAAGAGCAACTCCTCTTTGGCCTCCCTATCTGGTTACATATATTCACATTAAATTTAAACAACTCTTGAATTTAAGATATATACTATTTTAAAACCAGGCAGGGTGGTACATACATATAAATCCAAGCTACTTGAGCAGCTGAATGAGGAGGCACATAAATCTGAAACCAGTGAGACTCTGCCTCAAAAATTAAAAAGGGTTACAGCTGTAGCTCAGTACTGAAGTGCTTGTACGAGGCCCTGGTTGTAAACCCCAGGAGCAACACCACCACCAACAACAAATTTTACAAAGCACTGTTTGAAACGGTTCCCACAAAGAGATAAATGAGACTTACACTTGGCTGAACATTGGTTATCTTTCAGAGAAACAAAAGTTTGGAAGTGTGTAGCAGAGAGATTTGTTCTCAAAGCTTACTCACTTGATCGTTTTCTTCAAGGAGTTTGATGACGTGATTAAGGTCCATAGGCTTGAAAGCACCCTGAAGACATACAAGTTTTAGTATTCTATATCATAGAAATTTAGGAAATCATATCAAGCATGTTATTTTTACAGTGTTCTTCCTTAAAGATATCTACAGCAATAACACAGGGGAGAATGAAAAAGATGAGACCTTATAGGAAGGGGAAGGAATTTTGGAGGAAAAAAGCCTCGCCTTCTCAATGCTAGCATTATCTTACAATCTTAATGTTTTTAAATATAAATAGCCCTAAAAGAGCCAAGAGAGCATGTGGAATAACAGTGCGCATGTGCTGTGGGAAATGAAATTACACAGCATCATGCGTGGGTACGCATCAGGCTGAGCTTGCCTATGCTAGTAGGTGATATGGCAACAGCATCCTTTTGTTCATCCACGGTACAAAACAAGAACCTCAGAAGCCACATCTCATAGCTCGAGAATTTTGTGAGCCCATCCCATGGCTGATTCGGTTCAGTTCCCATCTGTTAACTGAGCTGTACGTGTTTACTGCTACTGTCCCTGCATCCACTCTTATACCCTTCTGCACAGTCTCTATGGCTAAAATAATAAAGCTCAAGTCTGAACACCTGGCTGAACCATTCCACGACTCCTGCTAACGCTTCTTAGCACCTTTGAGGTTGCAATTCTAGTCCCCTTCTTGATTAACTCCCATAGGACCTTCAAGATGATGCACATACGTGCCTTCCCCAAGGGATGGAGGGTGAAGGATGCCTTTCTTCTGTGTTCCCCAGAGCCTTGAACACATATGCCCATCCTGATTTCTGCGGTGTTGTTCTGAAGGGCTCTCCAGGCTTACCCTCCCACTACTCCTCGCCCTGAGTCAGCCTGAGGGCACAGACTCTTGGTTCTGGGATCCCAGGCACACTCACTGTACCTGGCATACAGTATTGTCAGTGGTTTAGGAAGTGCTAACATGTAACCAGGAAGTCATTTCACTGTAAGCTACTCATGGCTTAGTGGTGGCAAACGAAGCAGGAGGTGCTGCATCCAGTTTAAATATTTAGGTTAGCATCGCAATCTCTGAATTTTAAATGTAATTTTGACTGTATTTCTAGGAAAGACTAATGCTTGTGTTGAGTTACACGTTCTTTTTCATTCAAATGTGATGTTAATGTTACTTAGTCTTAGAGTAGGACCTAAGTTATCCTGGTTTTCTTTTTTCTGGTCCTGCTTTCATACTTATGCCTACTTTTAAATGACTTTGTAAAGATGATGTTATAATGTTATAAAATATTCAAAATTGAAAAGGTCATCCCTACTATCTATATATGTATTTAAATGTTTCCAGTTTTGTTTACATGCAAAAATATGTTATTTCACTTTGTGTTGATACTACCAACTGTATTTCCTGTATTTTTTTCTTTTTAAAAAATATAAAATATTAAAAAAGCATTTGAAACAGTACAAAATTTCACTAGACAAGATAATAGGAATTCAACAATGGTTACTGTATTGTATGATGCTATCATTTTTCCATATTCCTATGTAGGCATTATAACATTACACATGGAATTTATAATTTCCTTGCCATTTGCAATTATAAATTTATATATTTCTCAAAGAATTTCCTTCAAAAATTTTTCTGCTAACCAACTATAATTTTAAATAAGTATAACAATGAGGTTATTTACTAAAATGATTGAAGAATAAAAAAGATATAATAAACATACATCTATACTTGGTTTTATAGTTACCATTGCTATATATTACTTTTTTTTTTTTTTTTTTCTTTTTGAGACAGGGTCTCACTATGCAGTTGAGGCTGGCCTAGAGCTCACTTTTGTATCCCAGGCTGGTCTCCAACTCGCACCAATCCTCCTGCCTCAGCCTCCCGAGTGCTGGGATTACAGGCGTGAGCCACCACGCCCGGCGCTATATATTACTATTAAACAGCTTTTTATCCTAACTCTTTTGAGAAGATATTTAGAGAGGGAATAGCTGGGTTGAATGGAACTTCTATTTTCAGCATTTTGAGGAGTTACCATTTTGACTTACAATTATGGACAATGTAGAAGTGTTCCTTTTCTCCCATAGTCTTGCCAGCTTTATCAGTTTTTGATTTCTTGCAGGTGGCCATTCTTTCAGGAGTAAAATGGAATCTCCGTGTTTTTTTAAATTTAAATTTCTTTAATGGCCAGAGACATTGAATATTTTTTTCAAGTATTCATTGAATATTTGCACTTCTTCCTGTTGGTTGCTCAGTTTTTTGAATGAATCTTTAATTTGAGGAATATAGTATTTTGATTTTCATTATATTCTAGGTATTAATTCTCTGTCTAAGTTGTAGCTGGCGTTTTTTTTCACTCTCTAGGCCACTGGTTCTCAGCCTTTCTAATGCCGTGACCCTGCAATACAGTTCCTCATGTTGCGGTGACCCCAAACCAAAAAGTAATTTTGGTGGCTACTTCAAAGCTGTAATTTTGCTACAGTTATGATTCGGAATGGCTTTAGGCGAACCCTGTGTTTTGGTCGTTCCACCGCCGCTGGGGTCGTGACCCACAGGCTGCTCTAGGCTGTCTCTTCTCTTTGTTGGCTGTTTCTTCTGTTGTCCATAAGCTTTTTGATTTAGTATATATCATTATTAATTCTTATATTATTTCTTATACAATTACTGTTTCATTCATAAAGCCCTTGCTTCATAAAGTCTGATGTTTTCAATGGTTTTTCCTATTTCTTTCTCCTAGCAGATTGTTTCTGTTTTAACAATTAGATCTTTGATTCATTTTGATTTTTGTTCAGTATATGGCAAAAGACACAGGTCTAGAGTCAGCCTTCTGCATGTTGATAGCTATTTTTTTCAGCACCACTTGCTAAGGGCTACCTGTTCCCAGCATGTGTTTTTGGCCTGTGTCAAAGATTAGATTGCTGAAAGTGGCGAGAGTTGCTTCTGCCTCTTGTATTCACGTGTCCTTTTGTGCCAACAGTGCTAGTTGTATTCTCTTTTCCTTCTGTAGTTTCAGATTACATGCATGATACTATAGATTTTTATTTTATCATTTTTCTGGAATATTTACTTTTAAGAGTTAGGTAATTATATTGAAATGAAAAGTCAATGCAGGATTTTCTTTTTAATGCCTGCCTATATTACCAGACTCCCCAGTAAACAGATATAACTTTTGATAAGAAATGAGGTAAAGATTAAAGAGCAGCTTCCTTTTGGATTTATCTTGAGGTATCAATTCATGTTGATTTATATCTTATGTGCACGACATTTTTTGTTGTTGTTCTTGCATTGAAAATTTTATTCTTCCCTATACGCCGATACATTTTCACATGTGATTTCCATTATTAGTTTTGCAATTAGTTTTACAATTGATGAAAGGCAAAATTGTGATCCACAAACTTTTCCAGTGGGCTACAAAATTAGTGTGGTGTCTTTGACTCAGTCAACTAGTACACATTGAAGTCCCAATGTTTACTAATCAAGAGTACAGTATCTATCTGTATACAGTACAAAGCTACCACACAAGGCAAAAGTAAGTATTTCACTGTAACTTTCCCTGGTCTCCTCTGAAGTCTCTGATGAGGCTTGCAGCTGTCCATACAAACTGGCATCTTTATTTGCACATTTGATGAAATATCTGGCCAAGCTACTGATTTCTTGCATCTTTTTTTCTGTCTGGAGGTTTGTGTTCAGACAGATACATTTGGTTTTGTGGTTCTCAGACTCTCTGAATGTATTTCTGTAAAAATCTGAAAACAACATCCCAATTTAAGTATTTCCCTTGTTTAGGATCTGAATGCCTATCTAAATCTTGTCGTGAGTCAGGCACTTAAAGGTTTTAACTCCTTTTCTTCATTCTTTAGCTTTAGCATTTTCCAGTTGCCGGCAACAAATAAGCAGGCTATTAAGTGCAAGACTCATGACTCAGTATTTCCTGGAAAACACACAGATCCTTTTCTGGAGGTGGCAGTAGCTGCAGCCCAACTCCACACTCTCTGAGCCTCATCTGAAGCCACAGATTTGGAGCCCTGTTACTCCAACATTTTTAAAATAGTTCTTTCTCCCCATTTCTTCCTTTGCCTTTGCCTTTTTCTGCTTCCACCAATATTTATTAGCCTGTTTCAGGAAATATGCTGGGTATGGGGGTGACATTTCCCTGATCTTAAGCAGGTGTCAGTATGTAATGGAATTTTACAGAAGGCCTTGTATGTGATCCTGGAGATCTTAAAAAAACAAAAAACAAAAAACACTGACTAGCTTGAGAGACTAAAAATGCGACTGGACATGTGACAAATGAACATTGGCCCATGCCTCTGCAGCCACCAGCATGGGAAGCCAAATCACAACCTGCACAGCAACTGGCCCAGTAAAGTCAATATTTGGCCAATTACTGTCAGCCTCCCCCCTTTTTTTGTATTCTCTGCTTCCAACTCAGGACCACATGAGAAAGTCAAACAAGTAACTTGAAGATTCCAGTCAGAGCACAAGATGTCTCTCCCTCCTACTATTACTCTTCCTTTGCTGCCTCTGTGTCTGCCCAAAGCAAAGGATGGTGAGTGACTCCTCCCTACAATAATCTGTGGTCTACGTTCTCATCTATTCACAAGATTTAATCAGCAGAGTATAATAACAAAAACATTGTTTTGTCTGCTGGGTGAATACTAAACTGGAGAGGACGAAACTGCAGGAGACCAGTCTAGAATGTAGAAGAGCAGTCTGTGACTTGAATCAGATAAGATTTTGGCAACTCATATAGATGACACAGTATGGAGTTGAAGAATCAAGGAGTTTGAATGAGCAGGATCTGGTAAATGATGGATGTGGTGGAAGGAAGAAGAGAGGTTAGGATAAGCCTGTAGCCAGAGGACGAATGAACGAATGGTCTCTCTATAGGCCATAGGGAATGTTGGAGTAGAAGCTTGTGATGAGGTTGGAAAATGGTTAAATTTTTTAAAATTTTTTTATTGTTTCAGAACTTCTGTTTTTTTGTTTTTTATTAGTTTTATGGCTGGCTCATCCTGCTCTGAGGGCAGGGCTGGCGCAGCATGTGGTGCCGGGGATCGAACCACGGTCCCTGCAGCCGCCTAAGCTTTCCTAAGCAGGCACTTTAGACCACTGAGCCATCCTGCCAGGCCCTGGAAAATGGTTAAATTTGGGGTACATGTTCTGAATCATGGGATTCAAGTGATAATTTAAGAGTTAAGGATAAATAAGGTCAGCTAATAATGATAATCTATTTATAGATAGTTATTGGGTACTTATAAGTCAGATGTTATCCTAAATACATATATATATATATATATATATATATATATATATATATATAGTGAAACATAAGCATATAAATACTTATATATAGTAGTGAAAAACACAAAATTGCTTGCTTTCATGAAAAACTGATGGGCACCAGGGAGGGCAGCAGGTTTGGGAGGGGGCATCCCAGATTCAAATCATAACACATTTTAAAATAGAGTGAAGCATGTGTTTAAAACATACAGGGGCTGGGGAGATAGCTCAGTAGAATAAGTGCTTGCCTGAGTTCAATCCCTGGTTCCACAAAAACAAAACAAAACAACAAATGTACAAAATAACTTGCATACTTTATGTACTGCTTTGGGCAACAACTTTCAAGCCTATGTACTGAAATACATAAGCTCATTTTAGAGTAAGTAAAATGTTTGAATTTAGGTCTCTAGAAAGCAAAATTACAAAAACAGCCATCAAAAAAGAAAAAAAAGAAAGGTCTGAGCCAGGCATGCTGGTGCATTCCTGTAGTTCCAGCACTTGGGAGGCGGAGGCAGGAGGAGCACTGTAAGTTCAAGACCAGCCTGGTCTACAAAATGAGCTGAAGGCCAACCTGAACTGCACAGTGAGACTCTATTATTTTATTTAGTTTTTTTTCCATGGACATCAATACTATTATTACCTCTGTTGATTTAGGATATCAATACTATTATCTCCTGCTGCTTTCTGCCACACAGCCAAGGGATGGAGCTGGCATAAAGAACTGAAGTAGATTCTACCTTACTTTCAGCCACTGGGACAACTGTTCTTCGAGCACAGGCAGAGGACAGGGTGTCGAAGTGGACTGGTTTGAAAATATAGCAAACATTCAGAATTCCAAAGGTCTTTCCTCAAGTGTCAGGAGGCAGAGTTGAAAAGGTTATTATCAAAGCTGCTACTAGGAACACTAGAACTCACTCTGTGAGCAAAGGGACCGAGTAACTGTCCACTAATTTCTCACTACCTTAGTGGCTACAGTTGTAAAAAGCAACCAGAAACATACAGAAACATAATAGAACAAAAATTAAAAGGCTGACTGATCCCTAGATTTCTCCCAGCTCTAAAACATTCCTTTGCCGTTGCATTTCCTTAGTTAGAAACTGGCTATTTTTCTTGGTGTTTTTTCAAAATGGAACTACTCCTAGTGGTAGAGGCTTGAAAAGAAATAGGTCATAATGTAAGAAGGGAAATCAAAAGGGAAAGAGAAAGACACAGACAAACACACCACAATTACATTTCCTTTGTTGTACTTCTAATGTTATCAATTTTTTTTGCAATAGCTTGCTGAAAATATTTCCTTATTTTTTTAAGATCCCATAACCTTGCCTAGTGTTTTTCATACCTAGTAATAGAAAAATGAGAGCCATTAGTTAGCAAATTTCACCTACTTCTCGGTTTTGCTCTGAGCCTAGGACTATGGTGGACCGCTGGGCTTCCTTGTGGTCTTCAGTGGACGGCTAAGTTTGTTCAGGGCTCTTGGCCTCGCCTGGCTTAGAGTACCTCCGCAAAACAGATTGCTCCTCACACAGAATGGTTGCTCTTCAGGTTACTGTGCAAACGTCTTGTGGTCCTCTGAGAGCTCAACCTTATTCCCACAGAAGCGGTCCCCAGTTAGCTGGCCACTCCCAAAGAACTCTCCAACGCTGCGAATTCAAACCCAGGAGACGCGGTTCCTGACGCAGCCTGAGACGCATGCAGCCTCAACAGCAATTCCCCTAGTGGTCCCACACCATTAACTGGAGACACAGCAGAATTCTTCCTTAGGAATCACAGTCCTAAGTGCTTATAATACTTATAATTATGGTCATGGCTCTCTGGGGGAAACCAGTGGTACCCTAGCGTGAAAAGAAGGAATTGGGGTTTCTAAACACTTCCGCCAGGAATGCAGACCCCACCAAAGGCTTACAAGTAGAAATTTTCAACCCAGTCAGAAACAATTAGCTTTGTATTTGTGACAGAAACAAAAGCAAACCTCAGACCAAATATAATAAATCAATTCTCTTTCCTAATTCTATCCAACCCACCCTATAACAATTCATAATTTCTGTGAAAACTATGCCTAATTTCTAATTGCAACAGCATTTGACTCCATTCTGAGCGCAGGCCTCAGAGGCAGCAACTGTAAGCAGGGGAGAACTTCCCTCTCTACCAAGAATATCACTTAAAAATGGATCAGCAGAGGAAATCCCAGGGCCAAGAAAGCGATCCGGCTGTCAAATCAAACTTCACTGAGAATGATTCCTTCCATCCAGTTTCTTCATAGCCTCAGTCATCAAAGAGCAGACCTCTGCTGCTCAATTTAGTAGGGTGCTTGCAGGCGTCCCCAGACGGGCTGATGACGGCAGCCAGCAGCCCCTAGCAAGCGACAGTCCCCAGAGGATGGGCTCCGCGCCTACAACCAGCGTCCCGCTGCCCCCCCTGCCCCCCCCCCGGTCCCCATCCCGTTTCCACTGGAGTCCTCATTTCCACCCTTGCTGCCTGGGGACCCTGGCTCTGACCCCAGACGTCACTCCGCCGTCTGCCCGCACGGTACAGTCCTCTCACCTGCTTCTCTGGGTCCTCAGGCAACACGGCAGCCACTGGAATGTCGCGGGAGCTGGTGGACTTGCTCCTTCCGCTGAGGTCCTGGGCCTCGGCCATCGCCGCGACCTCCCCAGTGGGCATGGCAGGCGGGGGGCTAATGGCTGCCACCAGATAGAGAAGGCAGCCAGAGAGCCGCCAGAGTCTCAAGAGGTCTGAGGAGTCGGCCTATGGCCCTGGTGGCCGAGAAACAGCCGGCATAGCGCCAGTGCAGCCCACCTAGCACCGAAGTGCTGATCCCGGGCGGTTGTCAACACGCGCCGGCGTTGCTAGGGGCGGGGCCGGGGCGGAGCCAGAGAACAAAGTACGGAAAGCCGAAGAGTCAGATAACTTCAAAGCACTCTGTCCTTCCACACTTGTAGGGTCTGTTAGGGGGTCTTTTTTTTCCTATGTGTCTCAAAGGGACACACGAGCGATGGAGATCTCGTTACAGAGTGGGCTGTGGCTACCTCGGCGCTGAGAATGTTTCAGTCTTGACTGTGCGACAGGCCTTGCTCAAAATAGGGCTTGAGAAGCCCTAGGGTTTGCAAAGAGAGGAATGGGATGCACTAGCAGCGCTGTGATGGACTGTAGTGCTAAAAGACCTATCTCACCTAACTGCCCGGGATTTTTACCTTTTCTGTACCTTAGTGGTTCAACGGCGCTGTTAAACAAGGCGTCCTACCCATGAGCTTTGAGTCAATGTACTGACTCTAGAGCACGCTAGTCCTTTGAAACCATCTCTGCTTATCCATGAAAAGGGCTCATGAGACAGTGTTTGCTTGGCACAGAACAAATAATCAATACAGCGAAGATGATGATTTTCTCTATTATTGTTACTGCATCCTGAATACGATGAAAGGGTCTAGATTTGGGGCTCGGCAGGATGGCTCAGTGGTCTAAAGCGCCTGCTTAGGAAAGCTTAGGCGGCTGCAGGGACCACGGTTCAATCCCCGGCACCACATGCTGTGCCAGCCCTGCCCTCAGGGCAGGCTGAGCCAGCCATAAAAATAAATAAATAAACAAACAAAAAAAGTTCTGAAACAGGAAAAAAAAAAAAAAAAAAAAAAAAAAAAAAATTCAAAAAAAGAAAAAAAAAAAAAAAAAGAAAGAAAAAAAAGGGTCTAGATTTGAGGAAAAAGCTCCTCCGGGTGAAAATTAATATGACTGCAAAAAATACCAATACAAGAGCCTTGAAAACTTTAAAACAAAACTTTTAACCCGTTTAATAATTGCATTTTATTTAAAAATATTTTGACAACCTTCAAAGATTTTTTTTTCAAGATTTAAATATATTTTGTATGTTCCATGGTATGTATGCGTAACAATCCCGATAGAAAATAAATGTCACTTCTCTGCTCTGGGGTTTCTCCTCACTGGTTAACAAGTTGACCAGTGATTTCTAAGTTTCTTCCACCTCACACCCAGGTGACATTTCTGGCTCTAAAATGTGTAAGTGCTCGATGTAAATTGTAGCCAAAGAAACCAGGGTTCTCCAGAGGAGCAATGAACACTTCCTGTCCTTATTTCCATGCTGTATTCTTCTGCTTTCCTCACTATTGAGCTTCTGAAACTGCTCAGGAGGGTACCAACATCTGTTGAAATCTGTGAGCACCATTTTTCCCTTATCTTGCAGTACTTGTTTGTAGGGCTTTACATGTTGACTGCTTGCCTGCCTTGAAACTCACAAGTTTCCCATTCTTTTTGGTTTTGTCTTTACAACCACTCTTTAGCATCTTTACAGGTATTCTTGTACCTTACACCTGGGGGCCAGTTCAGAGAGTTCAAGGTTTCTTTCACTCACAAAGAGTGAAAATGGTGTCCCAGGTGTTTTGTATTTATTTATTTTTTGCAGTATTGGGCATGGAACCAGGGGTCTTGCACTTGCCAGGCAGGTGCTTATGCTGCCAAGCTGTCTCCCCAGCCCTTCAAGTGTTTTTTTTTTCCTTCTTTATATGACTTTAATTACTGTTGAAAGACACAAGCACAACAATAAAAAAGAGACTGAAACCACTTCGATAAATGTGATGAAGTCCTTTGAGAATAACACCCAAACCAAACTAATATGGTGGTGGAGAGCTATCAGTTGGGTCAGTTGTTTATCCTTTGTGTGGTCACATTGACACCTCAGGATAAGTGAAGATAAAGAAAAAAGACCGCAGAGGGTGTACTTCAACATAAGCAGAACTTGTCTGGAAATATCAAGTGATTGTTGGGTTTCAGTGTCTATCTTGAAAGTGCCAGTTCCCAGTGCTTAATTTGCATTACCCAAGAATTCTCACAAGCTTCTGATTTTTCCTTCTCAGTGAAAACAATAAAATTCTTCATGTCCAGATTCCCTTACCTATAAAACTAATAGACTTTGTAAAAAATATTTTTTTGTACTACAGACACAGGCTTAGTGTGTGCTTATTCATTGATGGGTGAAAAGTAATGAGAATGGAAGTTCTAGAACGTTCCATATGAAGTCACCTGTAGTGAATTACTTGCACTTTCCCAACAGTGAAAGCTTCCCCTAGCATTACTTTTGGGTTCTGCTGTGCTGTACAATCACTGCTTCATACACGTGATATGAAACCCAAGGTGCTCAAGTCTCTTACACAACATAGCATATCTGCATATTACCTATGCACGTCCACCATACATTACTGCAGGTCATCTCTATATTACTTTTAATATTTAATGAAGACAGATTCTGTGTACACTTTTGTTGTATCTAATATGTAGGGACTAGTAACAACACAAAAGTGTATACACCTCACATACAGACTTTTTTTTTTAATGAAGTTCTTTGCTCCAAGGTTGGTTAGATACACTGCTGTGGAACTTAATGGTGTAGAGATCAAACTACACATGCCATTCTTAAGATGATACTTTAGCTACTTCAAATTGTGATTGAACTGGGATTACACCTGAGGTGCCTTGTTGCCCAGAACTGCTTTTGCTACCCTAGGTCTCTTCTGGGTCCAAACAAATTTTAGAATTGTTTTCTCTACTTCTATGAAATAAGCTATTGGAATTTTGGTTAGAATTGCATTTAATCTGTTTAACAACTTTAGAAGTCTGACCATTTTCACCATATTGGTTCTTTCTACCCAAGTCAAAGGTTTTCTTTCCCTTTTCTAATGGTAGTTTTTAACATGGAGGTCTTTTACTTCCTTCATTGGATTGATTCCTAGATATATGCAGATGCTATTGTGAAAGGTACTGTTTCCCTAACTTTACTGTCGCTGACATTATTTGTGTACAGGCAGTCTGCTTTTTGGGTGTTGACTTTGTATCTATCTCTGCAACTGAATTTGTTTATGAAATGTAGGAGATTTTCAGCAGAGTTTTTGTAGTTTTTTATATAAAGTATCATGTCATCTGTAAACAATAATTTAACTTCTTCCTTCCCTACTCTTATTCCTTCTTTTTCTGGTCTTTTTCTGGCTAATGTTCTGAGAACTATTTTGAGTAAGAGCAGTGATAATGGACAATCTTGTCTGGTTTCTGACTTTAGAGTGAATACTTTCAGTTTTTGTCCAGTCCTAGGATGGTGATGGTTGTTGACTTGTCATAGATGGCTTTTATTATATTGACATAAAGAACATCTTTTTAATATTTTGCATTTTTTTTTAAATCATGAATGGGTATTGGATTTTGGAAGAAACTTTTTGTGCCTCTATAGAGATCATCATGTGTCCTCGGTTCCCAAAAACAAACAAACAAACAAAAAACTAGAAAAATAAAAAACAGAAAAAACAAAAACAAAAACTAAAGAGACAATCATGTGATTTTTGTCCTTGGCTCTCTTGATATGCTGCATTACATTTATTGAGTGGCATATGTTGAAACATCCATGCATCCCTGCGATGAGCCATACATGGTCATGGTACAGAATTTCCTTGAAATTTGCTTAATTTTGTTTTCTACTATCTTTTTTTTTTTTTTTTTTTTGCTAGTATCTTTCTGAGGATTCCTGCATCATCTATGTTCATTAGAGAGACTGGCCTGTAGTTCTCTTTCTTATTTGGGTCCTTCTCTTGTTTTCATATCAGGGTAATGCTTGCTTCCAGGAATGAATCTGGGAGTATTGCTTTGTTTTCAATTTCATTGAGGAGTCTTAGAAGTAGTGACAGTACTTGTTCTTTAAATTTCTTGTAGAATGGCTGGGAATATCGGTAGAGCACCTGCCTGGCAAACTCAAGGTCATGAGTGTGATTCCCAGTTTATGAAAACAACAACTCCGATGGGCATGGTGGTGCACATCTGTTATCCCAGCACTCAGGAGGCCGAGACAGGAGCATTGCTGTGAGTTTGGAGCCAGTGTAGACCACCACATAGGGAAACCAAAGCCAATCTGAACTACTTAGCCAGACCTTGTCTAAAAAATAAAAAATAAATTCCTTGTAGAATTCAGAAATGATACATGAGGGCCTGGCTTTACTTTTTGTCAAGTTTTAAATTACATCTTTAATTTCATTGACTGATAGGGGATGTTATGGTTTATGTCTAGTTGTCCCCCCAAAGCCTCATGGAGTCACTGGGCGGGGACTTCTAGAGTTTGAGATTTGATCCATGATCCCTGGGATTGTAGGTTTTGTACTGATGGTATTATGGGTGGAAGTACTTCTGGGATTATGGGTGTAGCCTAGGGTGGGAGCTAAGGCTGAGAGCCTGAATGTAATATAAAGAGAGACAGAGAGACAGACTGGAGCTCTAGCTGTTGGTGTTGCTCTGCTGCCCTGTTTGGCTGGCTACCTCTGCCACCATTTTGTTGCTGTTCCGCTGCCATGAACTGGATGCTCTCTGCTCTGCTCCTCTCAGCCTTGGGCCAGCCGAACATGGGCTGAAACCTCCAGTAACTGTGAGCTATATAAACCTTTCCTTCCTTCATTTTGAGTGTCGGGTATTTGTCTCGACAAATTTTGGAATTTTTTATCTTTATGATTTACCTTTGATAATTCATTTATATCCAGGAATCTGTCCATTTCTTCTGCACCTTCCATCTTATTAGAACATAATTTCTCAAAGTAGCTGTAAGTAATCTTTTGGATTTCTGCAGGATCTTTTGTGATTTTACTCTTCATTCCTAATTGGATGGATCTGAGATTTTTCCTTTTTTTTGATAAAATCGGCAAAATGTTTGATTTTGGTTCATTTTCCAAAGAATCAACTCAATTCATTGATTTCATTGTTTTGTTTTCTTAGTCTCGATTTCATTTCCTTTCATTAATAATGATCTTCAGATCATTAATTCTGATTTTAATAATTTCCTCCCTCATACAAGTTTTGGGCTTGATTTGTTCTTGTTTTTCTACAAGTTTGAGGTCCAACGTTAGTTTGTTCTTTCGAACCTGTACTTTTGCTGATATGAATATTCATCACTATCAGTTTCTCTTACCAGACTGATTTTATCCCAGAAGTTCTTATATGTTGTTTTTACATCACTGCTTAATTGTAGAAATTGTCTGATTCCTTCTTTAATTTAGTCTGTGGCCCACTGACTGTTCAGGAGAGTGTTATTTTAATTTCCATGTGTTTATGAAGATCTTGGATTTTTTGCCATTGAATCTCAATTTTATTGCCCTATGGTCTGATAATATGCATGGGATAATTTCAATTCCATTGAATTTACTTAAGCATGTAAGCATGTTGCATGAGCCATTATGTGGTCTATTTTAGACATTTCATGGGCAACTGAGAAGAATGTCTATTGTTACACTGTGGAACATTCTGTAAGTATAAGTATCTCCTAAGTCCATTAATTCAAATGTTTGGTTTGGATCTAGTATTTAATTGCTAATTTTTGTCTAGCTGTTCTATTTGTGGCAGTGATGTACTGATATCCAGAAATAATTGATATTGTTTCTCATCTGATTTTTAAAAAAATCTTTTCCAGGGTTTCACTATGTCGTTCAGGCTGGCTTTGAATTCACTTTATATCCCAGGCCGGCCTTTAACTTGTAGACATTCTCCTGCCTCAGCCTGTTGAATTTCTGTATATCTACCACTGTACATTTGATCAAGGCAATTCTGTCCTGAGAGCCTTCAAGAAAATCTGAATTTTTAGCTTGCAGTCCTGCACCTGATTTTGTCAGAATCATCAATTTCCAGCTTCTTTTTCCATTCAGAGCCTCTGTCTGTGCTAAGTTTACTGCCATGAACATGGACAGCCCAGACTGTACCTCCAGTGGGCAAAGGCGAAGACACAAGGGAGCAGCAGATGGCAACCAGGAACCCAGGTGCTACTCAGTGACTGGGCTTTGGAACCACTGTGATTAGCTGCTTGGTCTTCTAGGATTATCTCCATGAAGGTCTTAAGCATTACTCTATTTTGCAATAGTACATCTGGGGGAGAGAAGGGGCTACATTTTGTGCTGCATCTCTTTGGTTGACATTTAGCCCTCAAGTAGGGTTTTCAGATTTAGGAGGACAGGGTTCCTATAGGGTACCAACCTGGAGGCGAGGCGAGAATGAGAGGGGACATGTCAGGGAGAAGCAGGAGACAGCAGAGCTGGCTCCATGGATGGGAGGTAGGAAAATACTTTTCATAATGATTCATGATTCTGTATAACATTTCTTTCACATTATAGAACAAAATGTAACACTGAGAGTTAGCAGAGAATAAGACAATATTCCTGCCATGAGGAACTTTATAGAGGAGGTTAATACCGTGCATCTAATTTTATATTTCTTTTTTTTGGTGGTGGGACCGGAGTTTTTGAACTCAGGACCTTGCACTTGCCTGGCAAGTGCTTATTCTACCGAGCTGTCTCCCCAGCCCCCTGTGTATCTAATTTTAAAATACACAGCTAGACATGGTTGTGCACACCTGTAATTCCAGCATTCTGAGGAAGCTGAGGCAGGAGGGTCTTCACCATGTTTGAGATTAGTGTGGACTACAGAGTTCCAGGCCAGCCTGAACTCCATGGTGATTACAGTCTCAAAAGAAAGCTATCCCCCAAAGCAATACAATGAAATAATTCTTAGAATAAGTGCCTCAGTAAGTGGAGGCTTTCCTCAATGATTATTTTGATAAAAATACACCCCCAAGAAACAAAAACAAAATTAATTAATCACTTTCTGTATGATTCCGAGAAAAGAAGATAAACAAGAATTAAGCCATACCGGCCCTGCACCCAGGGCACATAGAGAAGGCAATTGAGACTGGGCATGGCACCACGTGCCTGTGATCCCAGGGCTTGGGAAGCTGAATAAACAAAATCATGAGTCCGACCTACATAGTGAGACCCTCTAGATCCTGTACTAAATACAAAAAGAAAGAAAGAAAGAAAGAATTAAAATGAGTTCTGTTCATGCACTAATTTCTTGTTTTTTAAAAAAGAATTTATTTATTTTATTTTAATTATTTTTCTTGTTTCAGAACTTTTGTTTGTTTGTTTATTTATTTTAATGGCTGGCTCAGCCTGCCCTGAGGGCAGGGCTGGTGCAACATGTGGTGCCCGGATGGGGATCGAACTGCGGTCCCTGCAGCCACCTAAGCTTTCCTAAGCAGGCGCTTTAGACCACTGAGCCATCCTGCCAGGCTCCCTCATGCACTAATTTCCAAAGATGAACATAATCATTTTGTACTGGAAACATGCATACACTAGTAGAAATTTTATTTTATTTTTACTAATAGACATTTTAAAAATTAAAAAGAGAAATAGAAAAGTATTGATGACCTCCATCAAGTACTGGACTATAGCTAAAGTATAAGTATACTTCTATCTACTTCAAAGAAGAAGTTAAAACATTAAATATTACTCTTTATTTACATGTTTATAAGGCAGATCTATGAGAAATATACAAAAACATGGCATGTAATTTGATAGCAGCATTTTGGAGATTACATAGTTTTAGCAAATATGAATTACATAGTCACAAAGGAAATATCTTTTCTAAACAAGTACAAAATACTTAATGGAAGTCCAAGGCAAGAAAATGAATACAATTAATTAACAATGGAAAACTGGTTTTGATATGAATTGCATATTATCTTTAAAAGCTTTTTAAAGAATTATTGCTGTCTATTACACAAACAGTGCTAAATGGAATCATGACAAAGACCTGGAGACCAGAAAGGATCACTCTGACTGTGCAATGGAGAGACCACCCTGAATGGTGTAAGTATGGGGCAGATCCGGGGACGTGATGAAGCAAGCCATCAAAGTCTGCCTAGGAGGCTCTTGTTTTCCTTTCACAAGCTGTGTTTTGGCCTCTTTGGGGCAGGTGTCACAGCTCCTGTTGTATCTACAACCCCACGGCAAGACAGATGATCAGGACAATACTTGACGCACTGGTCTCCATGCAAGCCACTTGACCTCACTGGCCAACACCGCCTACAAGGAGAACTGATGCAAGGGCAGCTGAAGACTGGTGGGACAGTGGCTTTGGCAGAAAAAGGTAAACAGTTGCTAAGGGACAGTGTCCATCTGTGCATGTGCTGGGCATCTGTAAAGCTATGAAAAACTTTCAAAGAAAAATCTCAGAGTGAAAACTTCCTCACAGCTTGCAGTTTAGGAATCATACATGTGGTGATAAAAATACATGGCGATTGCTTAAACTTAAAAAATTATTGTAGTAAAGGCTACACTGTCATTAGTCCCACACAACGTACTCCTTTTACAAAGTAACTTCAATACAACATGTTAAGCTTTTTAAAAATTGAAAGGAAGATTTTACACACAGATGCTTGTATGATTAGTTCAGTGATTATAGCATTATCAGCAAAATACTTACGAGTTACATTCATGGCATTTTATCTAAAATGCCACCTAAGAAATCTGAAATAATTTCTTATATAAGCTTCTTTGGGGGACACTGTACAGAATTATGAACAAGTTTAATGGCAAAAGGCAAAACAAAATGGCATTTTATCATTACATAGGTGATAGCTAATATAAAAATTGGATATATTATTGAAGCCCTTTTACACAAATAATTTTCATAATTAGACTAGCATATGAATAGATCTTGTTATTAACAAGTTAATTTTGAAAATATGATTCTTTAATCAACTCAAGGCTATGCAAATTTATAAGAAATTATAAAGAAATTAATCAGGTAGTTTAATGCTAGAACTCATTAGATACTCTGTAGCACAAAATAATTATCTCTGATAAATACCTACAAATATAATTTATTTGCACTTCTAAATATTTTAAAATTTAAATAAAAATATCACATGTAGATTATCGGAGTTAACTTTTCATGAATGTTTTAAAAATAAATGTTAGCATGAATATATTTATATTGAAATGTTATTTTAAATATTCTTAATAGAAGAGGCATATGAAATTAGTACACAAAATCTAAGTAGCATGATACAGCTTATGGTTATTTTCCTTATAGGAAAAACATACTATACTTGATTTTCTTTGCATAGGATTAACACCGAGTGTATTTTCTACAAACTTACAACTTCTTGGGGACACTTCTTAAAACATAGCTGAGGGAACAACTCTCCACTGTTAAAAGTTTTCCCTGTCACTTCCTCACCCATGGCAACAGCCAAATTCAGTCCTATTTCTCAGGCCAGAAAGACGATTTTAAAAGCAATGATTATAAAAAGCAATAGGAAAAGAATCCCAGAACTAGTAAAACAAAGTGATTAAAAGATAATTATAGATTTGCACTTTTAGAAAAAGGCTTTTAAACATTTAGAATTACAATAAATATATTCATTCTAAAATGGAATATTGTCATTTGAACTAACAGTTTCATCTTTTATATATTTCTATAAGTTTGTTTTTTCGTAGGCCCCATTTGTTGATGATAATAATTTTCCTTATATTATTGGTTACTTATTTGCATGCAACAATATTTTTTGATAATTGTCTAACTTTTCAAAATATCTAAATTCACACTAAATAGTTAAAGCATGGTCATAAGAGTGGAATTAAAGAAGTAAATACTGAAAACACACAACTATTTTCACCAACCCTTGATGGCAAGGGTTACCCTTAGGTATTTACTCTTAAAGGTTATTACCCAACTGAAACTAATGTGTCACTGTTGGGAGGGCAGAGACTTAATTAGTATTAAATTAAACGGAGGGCTCAATTAGAAAGTAGAAAACGTTAAAATTTGCCACCAAGAGAACATCAAAGAATTGAGCATGATTGAGAAGACATCGCAGCAGCAGACACAGGGCCACTGGTGGAAAGGTGGACTCCACTGAACCAAAGTCCTTCTATTTTTGGTAGCTGGATTCAGCTCAGCAAAATGATATAATTTGAGGAAGATTTGCATGTGATTGTATCTTGTCTGCAACTTTCTGTTTTAATAAGGAGCAAATGGGAAAAATGTAGTACATTGTAAGTTCTGAACAAGATGAAGTTTACAAGTAGAATGATAGCAGTGAGAATTTTTATGAATAGTCCATAATGATTATAAGTCCTTAGAGTAAATTTATAATTAAGCACATATCCTAATATTGTTGATGCTTATAAACTGCTCCGTAATGAATGGCTGTGCAGGCAGGAGGGCTTCTCAGGAACAGCAAAGGAGATGACTGATTTTATTAAAGATCGGCAGGGTCTCAGGGATTTGTTAACACTGCCATAGTCCTGTTTCTGCCTGTATTCTTCACTGGATAGGAAAATTAGGACAGGCTGTCATGGAGTCTGGGTTTATATTCAAGCCAGACCAGTACAAGGAACCGTGGGTGACCACCAAGCAACATTAAATTTATTACTGGGCTATTTCATACATCTTTTGATGCACATATCCTGCTCTAAATAATGTCACTGCCTTTGTACAAAAGAAACCTTCAGTGTGGCATCATGAACAGGTCACATGGGGATGGAGCAGGGGCTGTACAGCCTCATGATGGACTCAGGGCTTTCAGAAGTGATATACGCACTTGAAAACTCAACTCTGCCTCTTGACTTAGTGAACTCAGAGGAATTACTCCTCTAGCCTTCAGCCTCTCTTATATAAAATGAAGATAATGCTTTATCTCAGAGTTAAGTACCACCAGAGCAAGGCTGGGGATGTAGCTCAGTGGTGCAGTGTCGGCCTAGCAAGTGTGAGGTCCTGAGTTTGATTCCTAGTACTTCCCTCATCCTACTAAAAAGGTAGTAAAAGGGCAAGCACATGTAAAATACTTAGAAACACACACGGCACATTCTGCCCCCCACCCCCAAGCTGAACATCAGTACATTCCTCACTACAAAGAGTACGTGTAAACCTGATGCTTTGCTCTAAGAAAAATTATACCATTCCTAGGATTGGTACTGTATTAATGATATCAGCTTTGGAGGCCAAATATCCTGAGTCCCTTTCCTGATGAACATACTAATGGGGAAATGGTGTTTCTCTGTAACATGATGAAGAGTAAACTCTCATGAGCTCTGCACTGTCTCTATGTATTTCATGTCTCCAGTGCATTTTAAAGAGTATTTCGGATTTGTCTCTTTAAATGTGTGTTTGTTCACATAATCATATTGCTTCATAAAATTTGTAACATTTTTCCGACCCTAACCTATGAGATGAGTATAGGAATATTACCATGCACCCTTGATAGATGCTAATATAATGTGACCTTTTAAAAGAAGGCCAGATTATGCATTTCCATTTCTTGACTTGAGTAATCATCCAGACCTGGCTGATGCTTGGTAGAAAGTAGAGTAGTACATCCATTAAATTATATTCAAAGCTTCAACTTCTGGTTTCTAAAGTGCTTTTCACAGTTTGTTGTATCTAGATTATTAACTGTAAGTATTTTTGCTTGAGTATGAAAGACAGGAAAGTAGCAATAATGTTAAGTTATGAAAAATGAAACAAAACATACTTAAATTTCAATAAGACATTGAGTACAAAAATTAAAATTGGTAAAATAGGATGACTGTAATACCTTGAAGAAAATTCTGTCACTAATTCAGTTAAAAATCCCATTTAACAGGTTTTAAACCACAGTAATTCAAACATGTAACAACTGGACCAAGAGGAAGCCACACAAACAATGGCATGAATAGAACTTTTCCCAGCATCTGCGGGCACCTTTGGTCATCACATTACCGTGACTTTCTCTGGGGAAAGATGGGGAACAGTTCCTCCAATACCTTCTTCAAGAAACTGGCTCTTTTCCCAGCCCTTTTTAATTCTCTTTAGCTTCCTGTTTATACATGGCAGGAGTAAAATGATCTTACCCAGAATTACAACTGAGGGCAACACAAGGGCGAGAACAAAGTTTGGTGGTGTATAAAATCGGTAATACTCTTCTTCAAAAGCTCGCTTCCATCCGTAAATGAGGACGTGGAAAGTACTGATGAGCAGAGCCACATAGCCAAGGGTAGACTTGGGGCAGGGAAAGAAGGGTCAACAAGAGACAAGTTACTCCAATTCACAAACTAGCCTATTCAAATAGACTCCTGTTCATATTCTGACATCATATTTTTTTCTTAAATTTAGCATCATCTTCTAGTGCATTACATAATTTTTAGCCACTTCATACATATCATATATGTATGTATATATATACATATATATATACATATATATACATATATATATACATATATATATACATATATATATTTACTGTTCACATGCACACCTTATTTTACACAAATAAAGCCATACTGCCATTTCATAGTCTATTTCATTTATTATATCATGAATATTTTTGTCATTAAAAATGTAAACTTGTTGATACTGCATAATATTTTATTGAGTAGATGTGCATAATTCAGTCATTCCTTTTTGTTGATCATTTATCGTTTCACTCTTCGACTATAGATAGTGTCACTTTAGGCTTTTTTCTGCATTTTGCTTTATTTCCTTAGGACTCATTTCTACTAAGGGATTATTATTCTTTTCTTTTATTTCTTTTTTCTTTTTTCTTTTTTTTTTTTGTGACACAACCTCACTATGTAGTGCAGGCTGACCTTGAACTTTCTCATGTAGCCCAGGCTGGCCTTGAACTCATGGTGATCCTTGTGCCTCAGCCTCACAAGTGCTGAGATTACAGGCATGTATTACTATGCTTGGCCATCTTGCTTTTTCTTAAGCATACTGATACATACTTTAAATCTTCTTTATAAAGTTTATACACATGCCCACTGGTTATGTATAAAAATTATATACACACATGTAACAGCTATATACTATGAAATATGCACATGAAACATTAAATGCTGAAGAATATTCTCATGAATATACATATATAGTACATACATACATGCTCACATTAGTAGGAAAATATGAAAAATTCAGTAAATTGCTGTTCAATGTGAATGGCAATTCAAACATGACTATATTGACCTTATTAAATGAGATTATGAAGTATTTCATTTAAGTATTTTTTTTTTGGTGGTACTGGTGGGGATTGACTTTAAGACCCTGCACTTGCCAGGCAGGTGCTTATTCTACAGAGCTATCTCTCTGGTTTCTTGACTTAAACACTTTATAAGTTAAATTCTGAAAGGTGCACATTCTTCATTTCCATAAATTATTACAGTTAGGACTGCCTACTATGAGAAAAGGGTTAACTTACATAAAAATATTACATCATTATTGTATAACACCTAACTTCATCAGGAATATATAAATTCTCCAGCAGGCAAAATGTTTGCAATTACTCATCTAAATTTACAATGATAATATGCATCTGTCTAGCACCTTTTATCAGAAGGCTTTCTATTCTTTTTAAGGTGTGATTACAGTAGGAGTTAGAAAAATATTCACATTCTTTTTCCTCAAAAAGAGAAAAAAGGAACTTAGGGAAAGGTTACGCTTTACTTTGAATGAAATTTTTTATATGACTCCCACAAAGCCAAAAGCTCAGAAAACAGGTAAAGAAACAAAATGAAGCTAATTGTACCCCTGAATTATGTAGTCCACACATTGTGTTGTAAATTTGTTTACTTATTTATTTATTTATGGTGATATAAATTTGGATATTTAATCAGGTAGAATCTAACTTTGAGTTACATATTTTTAAAATATATAAACAAAAATAAATACTAGAACAATTGAATGCTTAACTTTTTAAAGAAAACATGGTGTTTTGAAATCCCTTTGGGGACACACCTCTAATTGCTATACGAATACAGACTAACAAGATTCTCAGGATGAGCTGCTTGTCAAAATCCATTCACCACTGCTTGTTATTGTGGACATGTATATGCACATACATACATTTCCTTAAAAGATTCAACTTAGCTTTTCCCCCCTTGAATTCAAATTGTTGAGAATTTTTCTTGGAAATATCAGATGTCTCAACATATAATATTTCATTACTTTTGCTTAGATCAAATTGATTTTCTGCATTAAATTTGATACAAGCTCACTCCTCTCCCATTTTTTTTTCTTTAAAAAAATACTTCACCCTTAACATACTAGACAGTAGTATGAAAGTCTTCAATGTAAATGCCAACACCTTCACTTACTCATTAGAGTAGTCCTAAACTAGTCTCCAGCTATGTGTCCCTTGAGGTAGATATAGAAGTATGGCTTCTATATCTACAAAGCACCTTTTTGTAAGTACTGTAGCATATTTAAAATTCAAGTTCACCTATCAAATGTCTATTTCCCAATCCCTTACCAATCAAAATTCCAATACCTGAATAAAGCCGAATTCCCTCCAGTTTAAAGCATTGCTCACTGAAGGAATGGAAGTGATGGCCAGGAGGGAAAGCAAGCCAAGGCTCATTATGCCAAAGGAGATGTACATTTCGATCCTCCACACTTCCTCCTCGTTCCAAGAATTTTCAATATTTGCATGAACCTAACAAGAAGACAAACGGAAATTTCCTTTATTTGGTAGGACATTAACTGAGTCTGCACAGAATTGACTCCAGCAAAAGAACCAGATCAGATTATTTAAACTTGGTTATTTTGAGCCCACTGTAGGTTCATTTTTAAGATAGATTCTAATTTCTAATGCTACCTTTCTTACGTGTATCAGCTGTGTGCTGACTGATCTCTTCTTCTTACCTGTCTCCTCTAGGAAGTTGGAATTTTCTGAGGACAAACCACTATAGAACCAACACATTTATTCACTTGGGTTGCCTCATTAATAAGCTTTCAAGCTTCAGTTGTGTTATTCAGATGTAATATTTTCCCAGATGTCTTCCCATTACATTAATAATGCATGTAGAGTCAAGTCAGGCTTACCTATGAGTTTGTGGTGATTTCTGTAGAGCTAGACCCTCGAAATGTCTACCCACAACAATACAATTAAGAGTTTAAATCAAGGATTGGTCTTCTTCAATCGAAGTTGATTTACGTAATTATAGAACATCATCTTAACATTGTCTTAAATTTGCCCATTTTCATTTGACAGAAAATAATTGAAATTTCTTTAAAAGCCACTTCCTAACCACTAGTCCCCTGAAGCAATCACACCAATATCCTGGAAGAGCTCAGAGAGCTCATCTGTTAAACAAGTCTGCCCACAGTCTTCTGGTTAAAATGTCTACACAGCAAGTCAGAGTGACAGCATATGCTGGCGTGGGCAGGGACCACAGCCTGGGCCTACTTTCCCTCCCAGCTCATTTGTCCACCTTGTTAACACAAAAGTATTTTCAGTGTCCACTCTGGGGAGCACAGATGCACACATCAGTTAGAACAGGAACAAAGACCACTCCTCCCATGAACTGAGATTCCCATGGAAGGCAGACAACAGTACACATGGTAAATAAGGTGAAGGCCAAGTGCAGCAAAGTGATGTTACTGCAAACAGAACAAACAGAGCAGGGTGAGAGGGCCTGGGTACTCTCTGGCTAGTTGCAAGTAGGTGCAGAGTTGAGTGCCCAGTGGAGGCCTTGCTGAGAAAGTGAGATGTGAGCAAGTGATCAGAGGGACGTGGGGTAGCCAGGTCAGCAGACATCAAAGCCTTAGTATTAAGTGTTTTCAGAGTGAGTGGCTTGACAGAATCAGTCTATTGACTTTTTAAAAAAACATTGTTTCAAGTTTTGTTGAAGAAAGCTTTGTTACTACATTGTTGGACTATGATGAATTGGCTTCTTAGAAAATTCAACTCCTGTGATATACTGGTCTTGATGCAGTGTCTCTGGGTTCCAGTGAGAAATGTCACACCAAACAGCTTCCGGGCAGCCCTCATTTTACACTTTCGGGAGGGGATGAGATAAATGCAGGAGGCCTCATTAGCAAGCCTCTCCTCTGCAGTGCTTGCTGAGATCTTCCTGGGGAGCTAAGTGGTAGGAAGCTTCACCACAGGAACAAGTGTTTTTCCACACTTTGATAATAAGGGCCTTGCAGCAGTACCTCCTATTTCATTGTATCAGCAATCTCAAAACCGAAATAGAAGCTGCGCAGAAGCTCTTAGCCTACACATATGTACTCCATTTTTTTCTCTGGATCTTGATTCTCTGTTTTATTTCATATTTTCACTAATTCTAATTTTATCACATGTTTACTCAGAGTTGCCTTCTCATTTTATGGACCATGGCCAGTTACAATATATTAACATAATTAATCTAACATGAACAATGTTACCGTTCAATAGTGAAAATGGTTATTAAAGGCAAGGTAAGAGCAAACAAGTGGAGATAAAAAATTCCAAAAAACCCTTTCTGAACTTCTCTGTTGTCTGTAAAGAAGGAGATGATAGATGCTTCTACTCTTAATGATTCTGAGTTAGTCACATAGTACTCAGGCAAGGACATTTTTAAAAAAGCAAGTGTTTCTTCTCCTTAAACCTGCCAAAAAGAAAATTCCCATTATGAGTATCATGGCTTCTATTGCTATGTCCCCACAAAGCCTGATGCAATCACAGGTGGGGCTACCTCAGAGGTGGCTGAATTTAGAGTGTGTGATTGATTTGTGGTGCAATGCTAAGACTAAATGTGCTAGGACTAAGGGTGGGTGATGTTTACTAAATCAGTGTACTGATTGGATTGGTACCACCCTGATCCTGGTAGCCTGGAAGGGACAGAAATCCTTATCTCCCCTTTTGCTCTTATTGCTCTGCTCTCTTCTGCCTGCCATCAACTGCTGCCCTTCTGCCAGGCAGCACTCTGCCTTGGAGCCAGCGGAGTACGGACTGAAACTTCTGGGAACTGTACAAGCCAAATGAACTTCTTTTTATTAACTTTAGGGGGTCCAAAAAATGGTATTTTTGCATTAGCAACAAGAAAAGTAACTCAGACAATGAGATGTATAAAATGTTATGCTACTTAAAATCTTACGCTTTATATTAATACAGTATTTTACCAGAGTTAGTCAGATAGATGACAAAATCATTATGTACCTGCTGGTAAGCCATGTTGAGAAATAAGTATCTTTCCGACCTTCTCATGGGTAAGCAGAGGCTGTAGGCAACATGCACAACAGTGAAGAAAAAACTTAGGAGTCCCAGCTGTTTCCTGCATTGCAACCAAGTCTCCAGCCAGGGTGGAAATCTCCTATACTTGGTGCCATAATAAAGCTGATAAGCAGCTGCTAGGAGGCCTGCAAGGTACACCAGGGACAGCAAAGTAATGGCCACTATGGGCAGGGTTTTATTCACAATCTCAATGGGAATCTTGTAAAAGTCACTTTGCCGGTTTCTCGCATATGGATGTATCACATCTCTGACAAAGGAGTACAGAAAGAAAAATGTAGCCAAGCTTATGGCTACCACCATTGGCCCCCTCCAGAGAGTAAACAGTCGCAGGGGTAAATTTTCAATTTCCCTGGCCGATGATAATGTCCCCAAGTCGACAGGAACGAAGTTCAACTGACGGGCAAGCTCAATAACCTGCTGTCGAGCTTGGATATTGTTGCTGCATATATAGACCTGGGAAGACAAAAAAAGCTGCATCATTGTTGTGTTGTTTATAAAAATGGCAAATATTGTACACTCTACTGAGTCTGTGGTGCATCGGTTGTAATGGCTGTGAGCAATGCTTATCGGTCAAGTCAAGGAAAGACAGCATTGATTAATTTACACACAGTATTAAGACATTTCAAATAATGTTCTAATAACAAAAATTGTTCTGGCCATTTGTGATGACATGCGAATAAAAAGCAAGAAATCCTAGCTGTAGTCTGGGATTTGATGACTTGAAAGTGAATGGTTATCAAGGCCCTGATAGGTAGATTACAGTGATACAATGCTTTCATTCGTCTTCTAAGAAATTCAATAAACTGGGTCGCAGTCAGAATTATAGCGGGCAGGAGGCTAAGTGGATCACCCCATGTGTGGGGCCAACCTGCACTGCTCAGTAAGTTCAAGACCAGCCTGACATACAGCATGAGACCCTGTCTCAACAAAACGGAACAAAAATCATCATGTTCAATTTTAGCATGTAAGCACACTTCTAAAGACTTTTAAGGAACATTGTTTTATGTGTTGCTGTTCAGAAGTTCATTCAGAGTTCGGAAGAGGCATTGACAGATTTTTCTCACTTGCTTCATTCTTAAACTGAATATGATAAGTACTATCACAGCCTTTTGTGCTATAAACCTGACAAACTTAAGAAATCCACTTGGGCCTCTACTTGCCTCACGGATTAAAATTGTTTTAAAAAACTGTACTATGTTATACTCTCTGAATATTTAATTTATGTGAAATACAAAAGGTTTTCATAAAGTATTCAGCTTGGGAATAGTGTTTAATGTTATCTCAGTCAGAGATAGGTACTGTGTATAGGATACCAAGCAGTAGCTAGGAAAGAAGGAAGGGAAAAAGAAGAGAGAGAAGGAGAATAGGAGGGTGGAATGATGTAAAGAAAGGCAGAAAAATAACTATGCTTTGTTGTTTCTCCTTTCAAAGAGAGACTTCACGTATGCATCACATAAAATTCATCAGCCAACCTTGCCTTTTCTCTAGTTGATTTTGGCAGAAAAGTTCATGTTGCTCCCTCAGCTTTGCACATCACTTGAGGAAGCATCTCAGGTGCTCATACGGTATTGAAATTAAATGTCTAATATTTACTTATCTACAAAGTACCAGATAAATCAATAATAAAGCCTACCTGGCGGCTGGCATCTTTAGGTCCTAACTGAAGTGCCCAAGCTGAGATGACATTGAACCCTTTGACGACCAAGGAGTCTGGGAATAAGGAGGCCAAATATTCAGCATTGGATTCTGGGTATTGATTTACCCTCATATTATTGCTCACGTCAATCAGGATTTTCCCTACAAGCAGATGTCTCAGGTCCCACAGGGAGGTGTAATGCTCTCTATGCAGTGCAACAAATATGATGTTTGTTTTTGTTAAAGCATCTTCGTGATGGGTGACATCGACCACGTGAGGAAAAAATTCAGATGCAAACTTAGGATTTCTACTTCCTATAACTACATGATAACCACATCTAATAAGCCGAATGGTCAGAGATTTGGCAAAATCCCCACTTCCAATGACACCCACGGTGACTTTTCTTGCATCTTTGATGCCATTTATGCCATTAGGCAAAAATGTTTCACTAAGGCTCTTTGGACTTCCCATCATAGAGATCGACTCCATGATATGAGCTCTTCCGAGGTGAACAAGAATATCCTAGAGGAGAGAAAAAAGATGCCCACCAGTTATCCATGACTGAACATTCAAGCACTTCTAGATGTTTGTAATAATGTACTGTGTTTCTTAAGGTAAAACATTTTGAAACACTATAGTTATATAACCTGATAAGCAAAATAGATCTCTAAATAGGAAAATTAACTGTCACAAAGGTGCTCTGCACTGGGTTTCTCCAGTCTTAATATGCATACAAATCACCTGGGAATCTTGTTAAAACAGCTGCAGTCTTGACACTGTTGGTCTTAAGAGAGGTCCAAGGTTCTGCATTTCTTCCAAAGGTGGCAGGGCTGCTGCTGGTCTGCAGGTCCTTCTTTTTGTCACAGGCACTAAAGCATAAAAGAAACTAAAGTTTCCCAGCAGATCAGATAGCAGCAAATCTGAGACACCAGCAGAAGTACAGAAAATGACCTTGATACCAAGTGATAGGTCACGAGGCAAATAGAAGATGAAAAACTACAGGACAAGCATCTAAAGCACAACTGTCAAGTGACTGGGGTTACGCGGAGTTTTCAACTATCTTAAATACCTGAGTAGCTAGTGACTCTATGGTTACATGAAAGTGAGATAAATCAGCCCATAAAAAATGAATCCTGACGCTTCAATAATATTTTAAGAAAAGCAGGTGTCAAAGTACAGCAAAGAGTCAATTAAATACCACAGACTTCTATCATTTACCTTATAACTTCATTGAGAAAGACTTCCCTACAGAAAAGGGTTTGGTAATGCGTTTATGGTCTTAGATGACATAAAACTTATGAAATCTTTTTCATATGACAGCTTGCAAATATATGACTCAGTTTAGGGTTGGTGAGATAGCTCAGCTCAGCAGACTAGGTATCTGTTTAGGCAAGCACAGGGACCAGGATTTGATCCCTGGCACCACATGTCACACTGGCCCCACCCTCGGGGGCACTGAGCCTGCCAACAAGACTGGCATGGTGGTGTGTGCCTGTGATCTCAGTGCTGGGGAGGCTGTAAACAGGAGGATCTCTAGGAGTCAGAGGTGCATAGTGAGACCCTGTATCAAGTACATAAAAAAAAGAAAAAAAACTTAAAATGATACAATTTATTGTTCAATAATTGTAAAAATTTTTTGAGATGAATATCTCAAATATTGATGTTTGTAATAACTTGGTCAAAAATAAAATTAGATTGCCATGCATCAGTGTTGCTGTTGGGTGTGAGAGAAAAAATACTATTCCAGCCAATCCCATTGCACCATTTCACTCGTGGTCTCAGTAGAAGTGGACCACTTCAGAGGCGCTAGTGGATTTTATAGCACAGGTGCAATGTTTCAGAAAAACACAGGTTTTGTTCAGTGAAATATGAAACTACTGGAGCGAGGAAAATTCAGCTTTTTATCTTAGAAATTGGTCACATTTGATGATTTCAAATAAATCAATAAATTAAAATTTAGAAATACCATATCAGATGCTCATTTCCCCGTCCCTTCCTGGCTGGGCTCGACTATAAGGCTTCATTTTACTCTTTTGCCCTCATCTTTTGCTAATGGTCTGTCATCTCAAAGTGGGTAACTAGCATGAATAACCTTTTTTTTTTTTTTTGTCGATGTCAAACACATCAGAGGATACATGAACTTGAAGTGATGCTATTGTGTTTATTGCTCTTTACCAGTCCATTTTGGGAGAAAAGGTACCAGACCTCAACGCTGTTCCCGGGAGTCAAGAAGATGAAGCCCACAAGGTACAAGCAGTGATTGATTTGTTGGCCTTGGATTCCCTGCAGGTCAGTTTGGCTCACAGAACAGGAGAAAGTGTAGTGAAAGGAGGTAAAAAATCTCCTAAAAATATTTGATGGGTTGCTAGGATATCTGACAGAACACATCAGTGAAGGATTTTGCTAGAAAATGAAACTACACTGTATTTTAAGGAATGCCAAGGAGCAGAATCTTTGGAAGCAGTAGAAAGTACTGAGGAGTCCAAGTCACCATGGAAAAAGTTTTCTTTTGAGAGGTGTTCCTTCTCACCTGAGGCTTTGGGCCCATCTTGGGATGAAGATGAAACGGGATCCACTGATAAAATAATCTGACTTGGAGACAGAGCACTTCCCTTTTCTCTATGAAATAACAGTGCCCAGATCCCTGTTGATGCACAGCATACAAGAACATTAGCCTCACCAGGTTCTATACTGTATGAGGCCGTGTGGAACTCGCCCTTCTCCATTTTCCTGTCCAAGAATGCAGCATTCTTTATTGAAGATACGGAAATCCCATCTACAAGGGTGGTTCCAAGTGCTGGAAGGCTAGGGGAGCCCATCCAAGCAGTTATTACTTTGCACCCCCCTACTACGCTGCAGGGCCTCGAGCACCCTGCCCCACAGGAAGAGAATACCTATGTTCAAGTCGCTTTTCCTCTGCCATGAGTTCAGCTGGAGAGCACACTGTTTCCTACGGAACCAGATGATACCTTAACTTCCATGGTGCCCAAAGAAAGTGACCAAAATATAAGTCCAGTCCAAGTCCTCTGTCCTAGGACAAAAAAAGCTCCTAAAAGGAAAAAGAAATGAAAACTGAGTAGCAACTGTGTCATGCCAGTCGCCTTTCTCCCAGAGGCTGACAGAACAAGAGCTACATGTAGTGTCAGAGAAACTGTCTCAATGGCTGTCTGAACTAGAGTGGATGTTAAAAAGTGCCCTGGGTCGTCAAATTAAAGAAAAGGTAGACCATCAAGAAGATACTGCAAAGGAAGAGGACAGCGGTGATGAGACACTGTCCCAGCACAGTGACAGAGTTGTGGAGTGTGGGCCCAGGAAGCTATGACAGGACTTTCTATGCACAGAAAGCCACACTGCAGATCCCACTCACTGACTCCATCTGCACTTCACAAAAACAAACAGCTCCAGGTAGAGCAGAGAAGACATCAGAAGCACAAAGGGAGAGACACCTGCCAATTCCAGGTGCCTGCAAAGGCATTAAGTGAAGCATCTGAAAGGGAACTAAGAGAAAACAAAGTTCAAGAGAATACTGGCCTTCATGGGCTAAATGAGGAGGAGGAAACGGGAAGGGGCATAGAGAAGTTGTTCATAAAGGAAATCCAGATCACTTTCAGCCGTGGAAGATTTCCTCCAGAAAAACCACAGCTCCTAGTCCAAGTGGTGGCCTTCCAAAGCCAAATAAATCACGCAGTTCCGATGAAAGTGCGTGTACACAGTCCCCTGCCCCTGATGCTGGAGCAGTTTCCACTTCTCTATGTCTGTGGCCCAATATTAAGCAAAATGTGAAAACAGCAAATTGCACACGTTGAACAGCTGAGGAAGGATGCATGTAGAGACAGCTGATCCAAGAGGAAACTCCAGGAGGAAACAGAAGCAGCTCTGAGATGGCATTCCCTCCTCGCTGCCCTTGTCAAGAAAGAGTACGAACATTACACCAGGCTGCAAAACTTCAGGGACCACATTTGTAGACAAAAGTTGACCCAATTAAAGATAAAAGAAAATCGCCAGCAAATTGTTGATGCCCCAAAATATTATGATGACTACAGAGTTCAGCTGCAGGCCAAGACGACAAAAATGAGGATCTGGGAAGAAATGATATTTAAAGAACTGTCTGAAGAAGGTTTACAAATTCAGAAGCAAAGATTATGGGATCTAAGAAACTATGCCAGACAGAAGTGAGAGGAAGAAACAAGGTAGCACCAGAACGAACTGGACTTGATGGAGAACTATTGCAGGTTTTCACTGCTGGTGAAAACCGTATCACAGGAATGTCAGGAACTCAAAGCCAGGCCTAGGTATTACGTAAGGTAAAGAGAAAACTGAGATCTAAGATGGGCAAGGAAACCCAGCAGCTGCACGACTTGGTAACGCAGAATGACGACACCACTTTCCTCCGGGAGCTGGAGGTTAAATGTTTCTGAGCGTGATTGCAGCTGGATTCCTTTCAGGATAGTGACAGTTCCTTCCTGTGAGGCCTGACTTGACAGATGACACCTCTGATGGAGCTAGGGCTGAATCAATAAAAAGTCTAACCCAGAAGAATAATCCTTAATGCTTTATCTGTGTATTCATCCCAATACCTGTCATTTTAAAACTAAAAACATAAAGCTTACTTTTTAAAATTATTTTTTATTTATTTATTTGTTTGCTTGTTTATTTATTTATTTATTTTTGTGGAACCAGAGTTCAAACTCACAACCTTGCACTTGCCAGGCAGGCACTTGTGCCACAAAGCTATCTCCCCAGCCCCATTTTTTTTTTTTTTTTTAAGAAATACGACACCAATAGTAGATTACTTCATTCATCACACATACTGTTTTAACTCCACCTCATGCTTTACCCACTCCAACACAACCACCAGATGAGATAAGCATTGTTATGGAGCCTATTTTGTGATGGTCTGAACATACAGGGGTAATTGATTTTTTTGGGTCCAAATTGAAAAGGGGGAGATCTGGGATTACAACCCTGGCAGTCCAGCTGAAGCAGGTGCTCCTGGGAGGACATAAGGAAGTTAAGAAGGGATTTTGTGAAAACAGTACTCCACTGAGCATAAACACCATATTTTCAGTATCCATTCTCTACTGACAGACATATAGGCTGCTTCCAAGATTCAGCTATTGTGAATTGTGCTGCTATGAAAATGGGTATGCATGACTTACTGTAATTTAATGTTTTTAACTCTTCCAGCATGGTACTTAAAAGGAAATAGCTGGATCAAATGAAATTTCTAGTGAATCCAGGACCTCGTATTTTCCAGGCAGGCACTGGTCTGCGGAGCTGTACCCCTGGCTCTAGCTCTACCTTTTTGAGGACTCTCCACACTGATTCTGATAAAGGTTGTACTAGTTTACATTCCCACCAACAGTGTGGTAGGGCTCCTTTATTCCTACGGCCTCTCCTCTTCAGCATTCATTGATACTTAATTTCTTGATCTGGGCCATTAAATGGAGTAAGATGAGATCTCAGTATTGTCCCAGTTTGCATTTCTTGAATGGCCTGAGAAGGTAAACATTCTTTTCATGTTTTCACTGGTCATTTAGAGTTCTTTTGAGAAGTGTTTATTTACTTACCTTTTCATTTTCTGACTGGATCTTACTTGGAGGAAAATGAATGCATCTTGAGATCATAACATTAAGTGAAATAAATCAGGCAACCAAATGTAAATACCCCATGGCTTTTCTTACATAAGAAATCCAAAATATAAACAAGGAGCAAAAATATGAGATAAAAGAGAGATGATCTGCTGCAAATGGGAATGGGACCAAGAGATAGAGGAAGAGGGAGAAGGGGAAGAAAGGAAGGGGCTAAGAAAGGAATAGCTATGAGAGACCAAGTGGGAGAGATAGAGCTACGCCTCATTGCTGGGTAGTGCTGTGCAGCTATCTTAATGAATAACCTGGACCCTGGTAAATGGGAAAGCTCACTATTTCAAAACTTATTAAGTATTTCCTTTCACATCTTTCAAGACAGAAGGGGTGGTAAAATACTTGTAGCTTCTTTCCTTGGTGTAGTCCTATCTACACAGAAGTCCATGAGCTGTACAGCACCAGAGTAGTACAAAACTGTCAGCAATTTTTGGAAATGCTATTGGATATCTAGGCAATCAGAAGCAGCAAAAAGATCCAGAATTTATGAAATCAATGTCCATTTTACTTAACAGTTAAGAGTGAATTTACCTACTCTAAATCATATTACTAGATTCACAAATCGAGTATCCTATGTCTCAGTCATGAGATCTTCTAAGTATATACTCCAGAACATGTTGAAGTATAAGAATTGCGACATCTTTACATTTAAGCAATGACGATGATCAAGATCTCTTCCAACTAAAAACTAAAATAAGTATTAGTTACTTGCTTACTTTACAAAGCAGGTTTAAATTCCTTCTGTAAATCACCGTGCCCTTTCATAGTGTGATTGTGGCTGGGATAAAAAGTGATCTGATAGATGAGACTGATAGTTTTAAGGATAGAGAGAGAAAGAGATAGAGATGGGGGAGAGAGAGAGACAGAGGAGAGAAAGTGGTGTGTGTGTGTCTGTGTGAGAGAGAGAAACATACACAGCAAAAATTGCAATAGCTCTGAAAAATGGCTTATTTATTGTTCAAAGGATATAATATCATATATTTGTGTGCTATTTCATAGCTCATGTGTTTCTATAGTGAATAATATCTTGTTTCATTCTCAGATGTTGCAGAATACCTATTATGACTATCTTAGAGGTAAAGAAACAGAGGCTTTGAGGACTTAAGAGTACAGTTTATAGGGAGCTGGGGAGATAGCCCCGAGGCACAAGTGCCTGCTGGGCAAGTGCAAGGTCGTGAATTTGAACCCTGGTCCCCCCCCCCCAAAAAAAAAAAAAAAAAAAGAGTACAGTTTATAGTGATACAGTGAAGACTCGAACATAATTTTTTACCCCATGCTCAATCTGAGATGACAAAGCAAACATCATCCGGAGAATCTTAAACCTGTTTGGTATCTTCAAATGTGCTCCATAACTCCGTTTCCTGTAACTACTAACTTTAGGTAAAATATAAATCTCATCTTAGCCGGGTGTGGTGGCTCACGCCTGTAATCCCAGCACTCAGGAGGCTGAGGCAGGAGGATTGGTGCGATTTCGAGACCAGCCTGGGCTACAAAAGTGAGCTCAGGACCAGCCTGAACTGCATAGTGAGACCCTGTCTCAAATAGACAAGACAAAAAAAAAAAAAAAAAAAAAAAAAAAAAAAAAAAAAAAAAAAAAAAAAAAAAAAATCTCATCTTAGAGATAAATATAAATCTATCTCATTCTAGATAGAATTCCAGTTACAAAACATGATAAAATAAGGTTCTTGGTTCTAATAATTCTTGGTTCTAAATGAAATAATTCTTGGTTCTAAATGAAAGTCAGCGGTCTGAATTTATTAATATGATTAAACAGAACGCGATGGGTTGTTGTGTAACTTTTGAAGAACTCCAGGTAGCAAGCCACATGTGCTCTGGGGACTTCACAGACACAGGCCAGTATGTTGTTTTCTTTCTTCTGCTTTTAGAGGAAAGGAAAGAAGAAAACAACAAAAAGCAGGTTCATGGCCTGTTGGACTCACCCACACCCAGATGTGAGAGCACCCTCTCACTTACCAACTATCTGGGGCTGCTGATACACTGAAGCAGAAGTCTCACCAATTTTCCACTCACTCACTGAGTATTTTGGGTTCTTTAGTTAAATGGCTGAGCTGAAGTTAACATCTGGGTCATCCGTGAAAAATAAGCTTATAAGAAATGACTCAACAGCTGAGGGTCTACTTAAGCATATGAAAAACCTTACAGTGTATATTTCTTTGGACAAGGACCGATGCCACTCTAATCTCAAGGGAGATCGACTCTTCTGTGCTTCGCAGGAATTGGTCTAGGCCACTCTGTGCTTGTCCACGTGAGATAAGGGCGCATGCAGACAAAGCACTCACAATAAAAATGTTTAGACTTAGGAAGAGGTAGGCTTATTTATGATAGAAATAAAAACCTGATAAGCAACATGGTCACAGGATATCCTACAGAATGAAAGAAGAGAGTGTCACATGGTGTTTGCTGAATCCCTTCAAGTTATTCCTTGTGTGTGTGCATTTATATGTGTATATAAAAGTATCAAAATCATATTTATGAACTATGTGTAGCTCACATAGAACTTCTATAGATCAACTTAATGACAGTGCACAGTGAATACATTCTCACTTAAAACTAAAAAAAAAGTCCAGAAAATAAATTTGCCTTTTTGTAACTTTACATTTTAGATATTAGGGCACTGGTTCCCTAATAGCAATTAAAAATTTGATGACGAGTGTAGGAAGTTTTTCAAAAAATGATTCAACTTAAAGAATTATCCTTTACCCTGAGGTTGTGTCCTTCCTACTTTGGACTGTCACACTTTCTTTTTTTGTTTATAAAAGAACAGCAGTAACAGCTGTTTAAGCTTGCAACACTATATAGCTCTTGTCCTCCTTTCTGTTTTCCTGATCTGCAAATCTAACAAGTTTGAGGGCTATCATAGCCTTTGAAACACTGTGACAGTTTTTAGAAGGCTGTCATAGCCTCTAGAAAGCTGTGCCAGACTTTAGAAAGCATTGGGACTTGCGGAGGGAAGGTCTACATGGAGGGGGAAGTCACCCTGCGTGGAGGTCCCTGCTGTGCAGTTTCTGCTTCTAACACTTTGAGGGTAGGAGCACAATCTACAGATAGAAAGTCAGTGCCCTGATCTCATTTTCAGTAACCAGAAATTGATTTTATTATGATCTCCACTGGGTTCACTAAGCTAATCTGTAGTGCATTTTCTTGGTATTTAAAGCAAGAAAACCTAACTACATATGGCAATAGCAAGCTTCTGTATGGGAGAAAGTGGGTTTGATTTCAGGTTTTTAGTTTCTGGAACTTCTCAATTCTGCTTGAGCTGTGGTGTCCCAGGGCAGATGTTACCCCAGTGTAGCCTTGAGCCAGTGGCAGCAGTGTCACTTAGGAATGCTAGAAATGTCAGTGCTCAGTGCATTGCCAATCTCCCCAACTAGAGGCCTCTGGGGGTTGAACCTGTGTTTAGTAAGGCCTCCACATGATTCTGCTGTGTGTTAGTTTCACAACTATCCTAATTTTCTTTCCTTGAAGCTTAAAATCCACTGAAATTAGATTATATTCTTTCCCTCAGATGAAACTTGGATACTTTGGAAGTAATTTTCCAAAATTATGAGTAAAATACAGTAGCTATCTTATTAAAGCTTTGTTGCAATTGCAAATGTTTATTAATATTTCAGACTTGGGTCCTAGTGTCCTGTGCTCATATTTTATGGGACTGAACCAACTGAAAACTTGGTGTCACATTACTGAGATGATCAACTCTACACTTTTTAAGATTCTGGATGACCCAGAATTTTTAATGAGACAAATTTGAAATTTTCATGGTTTTATTTCTTAGGTTTACTAAGTATTGTACATGTACTTTCATTTATATATCGACATGATTTCATGACACCTCTACCTGCTAACTAACCAATAAAAGTTATGCTTCAATCACTAGTGCAGGAAAGCAGTCTAATATGTATGTGCTTGGAAGACTGAGGAAAAAAAAACAGAAAAAGGTTTTCATGAAATTTAGTTAGCTAAACATTTCACCCCAAGGATTCAATTAGTACGATTTTAGATCCTTTGATAAATTTAAACCAAAAAATATCTCCCAATGTGACTGTGTCCGTTTTTCTCATAGGTGTGGGGCAGAGAGAATGCCACACACTCTTTTCCCACTCCCAAATGTAAGATGTTATCTCAAGCAGAGCTGTGTGCCCTATACGCCCTGGGGTTTTCGAAGACTGCAGCTAATGCGATCCTGAGCTATGTCTGAAATGAAGTTGTATGCTGCATGGCACGGATGAAATAACTTTCCCATCTGAAAAAACACTGTTGCAGACAGCCATTCCAGGTAAAGACACCTATCACTACTGGCTAGCGAATAAATGATTTTCTGTGCTGTAGTAATTTACCTACAAATAAACAGTGTAGTACTCTAGCCACTCTGCACTCATTCCCCTAATTTAAACGTCTTGCTACCTCACAGGCTACATACACATAAATGTGGTTACAAGGGTACAGATGCTCAGAGTGTCATCAGTTTTAGGTTCTGTAGGTCTGGTGATTGCCATTGATCTAAGTCAGTCCACCACCAAAGGTGGCAGTAATACCCACCGGTCCCCCCGTCTGTCCCTCCTTGCCTCTCTTCACCCATACATTGCCATTCACCTACCAAATATCCGACTCACCCCTATGCACCAGCCATTCTGTTAGGGACTGATGCTATAATGACACAATACGGGTACTGGCTTCCTGGCTGTTGAGTGAACATAACAAAATCATGAAGGCTGAAACACACATAGTGACTTTAGAAGAAATCAACTTTATGGAAGTGTACTTTACACACTGATTTGTATATATACAAATCAATGACTTTCTGTAAATAACAATTTTAAGAAAACTGGCTACAGATAAACTGCTCTTTAAAAACAAATTCTACTCCCTCAGTGTTCTGAAAACCCCACTGTCTTGCATTGTGACTGGAGTTTTGTCACCTTGGTTTGAGGCCACAGTAGTCGTGGAAGGTTCCATGACTCCGGTGGGTCTCAAGGCGGAGCTACACTCTCAGAGCTGCCTCTTCTCACCAAGGCCTAAAGTGAGCTCCTGGAGCACCAGTTCCTTTCCCTGTTGGCACAATGGAGTCAACAGGGAATTAATGGGATTTAAAACATTGATATCCCCTGGTCTGTCCTTGTCCTGCCATTTCAGTTTTTATGTAATTGGTCTGGGGTTCCAATTGGACATCAGGATTTTTTAAAAAACAGATCATCAGCTGTGAGGTGTATACACCCAAGATTAAAAATAGCATTAATAAAAGATTCTAAGATTCAACTTATTACTTATTTTGATACTTGGAAAAAACAGATGTGGGTTTTTGACTCTTACTGTGTCCATTCTTATTGTTTGTAAGCCCCACAATAATAATCTCAGTTGTATCATCATCACAGCTTTCCTGGAATGCAGGAAGCTGAAGAACATGCATGCAATTGGTTTTCCTCTGTGGCTCACACGAAAGATCAGAGGAGCCGCTCACTAGTGCTTCCAACTTCCCCTCTTTCTGGGAAGAGCAACAATGCCACTCTTGAAATGTGTCACCACCCCACATAGCACATTTAGCTCCTATTGTTTCGTAACAATGAAAATTCAGAATGTTTTGATGACAAAGTCTCTCCTTTCTCTTAAAAGGGGCTCCTCAGTTCTCCAGCCCCTCATGGTCCCACTGACTCAAGCAGGCCAGAGTTTGCAAGTGGACCGACTGGCCCTGTGCTAGGGCCAGTCAAACTCTACTGCAACAATGATGGCCTGGCTGTCTGGCTAAAATGCATATTCAGGAATGGCCCAGGTCTGGGCTGAGGCTCAATTCTGCATTTCTCAAAGCACCTTGGTGACCCGTAATAATGATGGATGAGCTACACTTTAACTAAAAACCCTAGGGTTCACCTATATTACCATTTGACGTTATTCACAGATATTTACATTAAATAGCAGATAAAACTGTAATTTATAGAAAGTTTTATTTTGTGGTGTTGCGTCGAAAGGACAAGAATAGGCTTCAGAAATCACGTCGATTCTCTTTCTCCATGTGTGTTTCCTTAACAGGAAATCAACAGGCTGTAGGTGACTCCGTGGTCATTTCTAACACTAAAATTCTTTTGTTTCTAGCTATATAATAACACTACAGCTCCACCTTATTTTTAGCACTTTAATTATAGGAACTCCATCTAAAGCATTTTAATTAATGTGTAAATTCCTTGAAATTTCAAGGTCATAGTTTTCTTGGTTGGAACACTGACTTTCTGCATGCATTTAATATTTGAGAATTGATTATTCAGGTGGGGGAATTCTATTATATCCTTGGAAGGTTTTCAGATTAGAAGGATTCTTTGATATTCCTTTAGCCGAACAGCGATGGTTGTGCAAAGTTAATTTTGAAAGACGTAGCCTAATTTGTTTTGGGTGGAAATATCTAGGGCATTAATTACTGTACTGGATGGCAGTAGCTGGGGGCTGTCCTGAGAGATTCTGATGATATTCAACCTGCGGGTTATCCGACAATGTACTCCTGCAGGTCCATGGGATCGGTGCAGTCACATTATTTGCCAGTTCACAGCCAGGCCTCTCCTGTCTCTCCTTCAAACACCCAGCTCTCTCAAGGCATCATCCCACCGCTGTCCTCTATTGCCTTACAGCCTATCCCTCATCACTGAGGAGCCACATGATTCACACCTCATTGTTTATACCCCTAGCAAATGTCATCCCTCACCAGTTGGGAGCATTAACCACCTGATCCTTGGGCCCTTGGTTTCCTTCAGTTATTTATCACAAGCAGCAAATGTTGGTCTCCTCATTGTCACAGTCTTTGACCTTCCGATACCATCAAAGCACTATCTGTTGGCCTTCTAACAATCTTAATTTAATTATTCACAATGACAAACTTAGCAACTCATCTATGGACCTCATATTACTTTTGTCTTCCTCATCTACTTGCTTATGATTTCTTTTTAAATGCAGCCTAAATTTTATAGCATATATGAGTCACTCCTTTGAAAAAGATCCTCAGTTGTCTTACTCTGCATCCTAGCCACTGGGCAAGACTTTACTTCTGGAAGAAATCAGCTATCTACTTTTTATACTGAAGTTGGTGAAGGTTGCATCAACTCAGACAGCTGAGTTGATGAATTTCACCCAAAATTACTTGCTTTACTTATCGAAGGCTCAATGCACTTCAGACTATCCCTTTCTCCCTCCCAAAGGTTATGATTTGTCCTTGTTCGATGACAAAATTAACAGGTTCAAAACCAAACTCTTTCTCCACCCAAACGTGCTCATCTTCACACTAGGATTCTTACCATTACCCACCCAGATAAGTCAGATATCTCAGAGTCATTCCTTAGTCCTTGCTTCCCTGCATCCTTGATGTCAAATTCAATGCCAACACCTGACCTTCAAAATGACACCAGCTGCATCCAGGCATTTATCATTTTTCTCCTGAGCTCTGTAAACTGTTTCTGAGACAGTGTCTTGCCAAGTTGCTCAGGCTGGTCTCAAACTCCTGAGCTCAAACAATCGTTCTGCTTCAGCCTCTTAAGCTGCTGGAGCAGAGTCCTGTGCAACCTTACCCATCTTGCCAACATTTACTGAAAGGTCAGCGTATTATTGCTTCCTTTGCCATTTTCCAAGCCATTCTCTGCAGAGCAACTAAGATTGCTTTAAACATAGTAATTACTAAATGCCTCTCCTTTCCTTAAAATCAACACTTTCTTTAACTCTGAACCACAACCAACTTCCCGACCATGATTATGAGGTCCTGGATGCCCTAGGCTCTTTTCAGCTCCCTAAGGGCTTCCGGGATCCTTGCTTCCTGAGTGCCTGGCCACGGCATCAATTTTCACATAGGCAAAACCAGTCCCTTTCCCATGTTAGGATTTTTCATATGCTTTTCTGGTTCTAGCAAAATGATTCATTCCAATTTTTCCCACTTCCTTTCAACCCTTGTTAAATTTCCTTTCTATTTTTTTATGGAATAGCTTATTTCATGTTTGTTATAGCCTCCACCATATAATCAGGCCCTCAGGGGCAGATCCATATCTATCTCATTCATTACTACCCCCACACTAGCACACAGTAACTAGGCATGCAATAAATATTCGCTGTCACTGACTCCATCAAAAATGTCAGGATCAGTGAGATATAATAGGTCTCTTGGTAAGAGCTCTTTTTTTTTGCTGATCAAAACACAAAAGTCCAAAGAAAACGACTGATACATCAATGTCTCTGTTCCATATATGTTTTGTTTATCGGTTCAGTGTCACGGCCATACACTGAGGACCTGACTGTCCTTTATCAAGTCGCAGACTTAGTCCTTCAAATCTTTGTGGCTTCCTCCTTTTCACTTTTTAAAGGCAGAATTTATAATTTTTCTTTCGAAATTGCCTTCATTTGTGCTGTTTTCCAGCATTAAAATACAATTATGCATACAAGTAAATTCTTCTATGATGCCAGTACAGTGTCAAGGGACCTGGATAAAGCTTTCCATTTTCCTCCTCCACAGTCACTCACTGGTTATTACTGCTACTGTCACAGGCTGATGCCAATACGCAGAAACTGCAGTTGTCCCCAAGCCAGCCTAGGTAGTTGCTCCTAGATTGTGAAACATCTAGAATAGGTAATTTTTCTTCATCAACTATCCTCTGTTTAAGTTTTGAAACAAGACCGAAACAGCATTACAGAGAGAGAAAAACAGCATCATAAAATGAAAAAAAAAAAGAAAGAAAGAAAAAAAAAAACCCATCCCCCCCCCCCCCCCGCAGTCCACAAGACCGAGAAACACGAAAGGAAGAAGAGAAAGGAGATGCGGCAGCAGAGAAAATTAAAAACGTTCCAAGCAGGGGGCCTGTTGACTGATCTAGAAATTAGTTTCTGCTGAGGAAGGCCTGAGGACAGCCAGTCTGAACTGTTTCTCCTACAGGGATGAATGATAGTTAACCACGGTCAGAAATAAGTTTTTCCATCTATAAAACTGCCTGCCTGAGGAGTAAAAGTTAACACCAATCCTTGCTGCTTGGGGGGGGCGGGCGGAAATAAGTCTAAATGTCTGGATAAAAATTGTCCTCCTCTCTCTGCCCTCTTTTCAGAGCAAGATTTTTAGGGCATTTTCAACAAGTTCTGGCAGAGGTTGGACACAGGACACTTAGACAGGAGTCCAGGTACGTCGCAACAGTGTGGCCTACACACTGCGATTCCGACGCGGGCAGCAGAAGGGCTGCTATAAAAGGCACTTCGCACAGCAGCACGGCAGGGTCACCCCGCTTGGCACCTCTTGGAACCCCAGCGGGGCGGCGGGAGATCCGGAGGGACGCAGGATCGCGCCCCCCTCACCCCCGGGCGGGCACACCCCCCGGGGCGGTTCGCGGCCTCCCGCTCTCGAGCCCAACCTCAACACTCGCTCGGAGGCCCGGAAAGGCCAGAGGGCTGGGGGCGAACCGGGCGCGGACCCTGCCACGAGGAGCCCCGAGCTCCCCCTAAGAAGGACGCGGCGGACCCAAAGGACTCGTCCCGGCCCCACTGCGCCCCGCGCGCTCACCTCGGCGCCGAGCCGGGCCGGGCTGGACAGGACGACCGCACAGTTCCTCGGGGTGGCTCCGGGCCCTCTGGGCTGCTCCTCGGCGGGTGACCGCGGCGGGGGGCTGGGGACAGAAGAGCTGGAGGAGGAAGAGGAGGGAAGCGCAGGTCTCGGGCGGGCGCAGTGACGCCGCTGCCGCCGCCAGGGGCCGCAGGGCCGCGGGGGCGGATGGGGTCGGGAGGGCGCGCAGAGCAGAGCGCGGGCCCCGCAGGTTTGCCCCGCCCCCCTGCCCCCCAATGCCGGGAGTCCACGTCCCTGCCAGGTTCCCGCCGCGGCGCGCCGGGCTGCACCCCCACCTCGCCCCCCTCCCCGCTGCCCCTGAGGCGAGCGATCGCGCGCCGCGCCCCCTTGCACTCCACAGCGCCCACCTCGGCTCTTCAGGTTCCTGCGGAGCCTCGCAGAACCTGTGCTGCGGCCCCGGACGCGCCGTCTCCTTTAGTGCTGGGTCAGGTCCTTGGGATGTCTTTTCCCAGAGTCACACAGGACGCTCTTCCTGGTCCACCGGACGCAGAAGGAGCCTGGCCCCTGTACTCTGCTCTCTCGTGGGGTGCCTTGAAAACGTCCGCCCTGGTGTGTGCGGAAAAGGTTAGTTAGGCCTGCAATGGGGAGCCCCAGATCCCGTGGAAGCTGCTCGCTGCCAAGGACTTGGTGGCCTTGGGGTGTTCAGGGAATCTCTGAACTGAAAGGGCGCCCGGACTTGACTCAGGTATTCTGTGGGAATTTTCCCTGGGCATTAGGAGTCGACAGACATCCTTTATGTACCCTGTAGGAGTCAGGATATCATATTTATAATTCTCAGATTTGGGGACAATTGTTTTAGATATTAATGATACCATTTTAACAAATTATGTTTAAAAATCATCTTGTTGCAAGCAGCTAAGTTAGACAGAAATAGTATAGGTAGAGAGATAGGGCCAGGCCATTAATCAAAGGAACCAGTGCAGAAGAGAGGCAGTGGGTACCTCTGCTGTGGGTCAGACCTCAAGACAGCAGAGAAACAGATGCACCCACATGCCTCCCTAAGGATAAACGTCACGGGTTGCTATTTTAAAATAGTACCAATCACCTTGGAAAAGTCAAGAAGAGCCATTAACCCAGCCCCCTACAGGAAAAGATTCTATATTTGTGCCCCCTTCTTCATTAGATCTGATTTAAAATTTAATCAATTTTACCTGAGCAGTTACACTTGTAATCTCACTAGCTGATCATAGTTCTGTCCCACCGAATGCCCACCTTGTGATTTCCCATATTTCCCAACTTGGACCTGCTTCACCTTGTTGTTTTGCTTTATGAAAATCCTTAGAAAAGGCAGGGTGCACGACAATCCACCTGGGACTTCGGTCTCTCTCAACGAAGCTTTCTTTCCGCCAACAAATACATTCTGCTCTTAACCTCCATTGTTCTTAAAGTTCATTGTTTGAGTTTAGAGAATGTAAATTCATACCAGTCATCTAGGAGTTCTAGGCTTGGGTTGCCTGTCAGGCCTTACATTTTCCATTTTGTCTACACACAGCTGTGGAGGAAACTCGGAAGGGACTAATTTGGAAATGCATCTTTTGATAGGTTAGATAGGTACCCCTTTCCCACATATTGAATTTTTACATTGAGCAAAAGCTAAGCTCTCAGCGATGTATCAAGGGATGTTGGCAGCTGATAAAATACCTGCCATTTTGGTTTTTGGAAAGACTCATTACATTTTGTTTTATATGAATTTTTAACTTTCTCTTTAATCACTGTCAAGTTCTCTCTGTCTACCTCTGCCTGTCTGTCTCTGTCTCTTGTCTCTGACTCTTGTGTCTCTGTCTGTCTATCTCACTCATTTCTTTTGAGACAGGGTCTCCCTGTGTTGTTCAAGCTGGCCTTGAACACGCTATGCTGCCCAGGCTGGCTCCCATGCACTGATCCCGCTGCCTCAATTTCCCAAGTGCTGGCATTCCAGAACCTTTCGCAAGTAAATCAGCATTTTGTTTTCCTCAGCACTTCTGCGGGACTAGTGGAGTAAACCGGTGAATCTTAACAGTTAATGAAAATATGCAGCTCTCTTGCATTCTCTTATGAAAAAAATGCCATTATGGAATTTCCACAAAGGATAATTTTAAAAATCTACCATTTTCTAAGATCCTAACACCACTAAATTATATAAATCATAGAGGTAAACCAAGCATTTTAAATATTTTTGAAAGCAGTCTTTTTTTTTTTTTTTTTGTCTTTTTGAGACAGGGTCTCGCTATGCAGTTCAGGCTGGCCTTGAGCTCTACTTTTGTAGCCCAGGCTGGTCTCGAACTCGCACCAATCCTCCTGCCTCAGCCTCCCGAGTGCTGGGATTACAGGCGTGAGCCACCACGCCCGGCTTGAAAGCAGTCTTAACATGAACTCTGTTATCACAAAACAAAATAGTATGTGGAATCACTTAGCCCGAAAGAGAAGCTATGAGTCAACAATTTGCAGTTTCCAGAAGGAATATCTACTTTTCATACTTGAACTATGAAACATCCCTTGTGAAAAATCTGGGCACTAAATAAGCTACAAGGATTGCTGGTGTTGAAGCAAAGCTGGATTCCTTTTGGTTCATTTCATGGTAGCTGTAATTTTTACCACTGTTTTTCATTTGGAGTTTCTGAGTATAAATATGAGTTCACAAGGGTCAGAGGTGTGCCCTGAGAACTCTCTTTAGCTCCCTGAAGTAGTACTTTATTCCACTGACGTGCAGCAGTCATTTCCTAAATGGATCTCTGGAGGCCTAGAGGTGCTAACATGATTTCTTTTCTCTGAAGGGATTCTACAGTGGATAAAAGTTCAGAAGGGAACTTTCCAAAGTAACTTGGAGCAGCGGTCTGTCCTTCTGATGCTTATTGTGCTGATGTTGTGAGCCCCAGCTGGAGACTCTGGAATAATGGTGAAGGAGACAGATGGGTGACCTTGATAGAAGTTAAGACTTCCTGGAGACTGGAATGGGTAAGCAAATGCAAATAGGATTTACACAGTTGCATTTACATATAGGGGGATAGAAACAGCACACTTAGAGATAAACAAGGCAGACTCTTCATCATGTACTTTAATGGACTTATACATATAGATTTGAAATAGATTTTGTTTGAAGATAGACCGATGTAAAAACATTTAAAATCTATTAAAGTATATGGATGTACGTATGCAAAAAAAGCATGTTGCATAATTCGCCTTATTTCATGAACATATTTCGCGTATAAACACAGCACCTTAAACTTGCTGGGCTAGTCTTAGAATTCTTCATGGCTACTTAGTCAATAAGATTGACAGAGATTAGTTTTCTTAGCTCTAAGCTTCAGGAAAATGCATTCCTAGTTCCTTTTATAATTAGCACCCCTTGTACCTCTTTAATACTCATTAGCATACTAAAGGGAGGGAATAGTTCTGTGGGATAGATATATTTTGCCTGACGCTGGGAAGCTGTTAAACCTTACTGAAGATACTCTTACAGCTAAACAATAAAGGGCACAAAAATGACCCTGGAATTTGAATACATGTCTCCAAAGAAGATAAACAAATGGCCCATGAGCACATGAAAAGGTACTCAACATCTTTAGTCTTTAAAGAGTTGCAAATCAAAACTACCTAAGACATTTCAGACACCCTAGGATGGTCATAGTAAGTCAGACTAAGGGCAAAGCTCAGCATTAGATTGTTTACCTAAGGTGCATGAGGCCCCCTGGAATTGATTATTAATGCTGCAGAAAAGTCACTATTCCAATAGCAAGTGTTAGTGAGAAAGCAGAGATCCTTTCTTTTTGTTTCAAGGATCAAGCTCAGGACCTTGCACCTGTCAGGCAGTCGCTTATGCTGCTAAACTATCTCGCTGGCCCAAGCAGAGATCCTCATGAGCATTTGAGTGTGCTTTTTTTTGTGCAAATGTGTTTTTAGTTCTCTTGGAGATATAGTGGGAGAATTGACAAACTGTTCTTCAAAGTAGCTCACATTTAACTTTCCCACCTGCAATGTAAAATGCTACTGTTAGTATTTGGGAATTATAGTTAGGATGCTGTAGGCAAATGAAATAGACAGGATGTTGCAGTACAAATGAGTGTGGACCAAGAGTTAGAATGCCTTCAACGATTTACATTTACTTTTACCAAATTACTTAAGCACTGAGCCTTAGTTTATGTTGTCTTTAAAATAAAGGATAGGGGCCTGGGGAGACAGCTCTGTGGCACAAGTGTCTGCCTGGCAAGTACAAGGTTGTGAGTTCGGACACCAGTCCTGCAAAAAACCAAACAAACAAAAAGACAAAAAAACAAAACAAAACAAAAATAAAATAAAATAAAGGCTAGACTTTAAGTCTTTTCAAAGTCTAAGGCTCCAAGACACACTATGTCTGTTATTGTACGATGATAAATTGTGCACTTCTAGTACTTGATAGAGAAAATATGCCTTTCAAGGGTCCAAACTTTTATTGTGTTGGAAATTGTTAAGGACTCTCTTCACTTATTTCTTAACCTTGGTCTGAATGTACCATTAGGTTGCTCAGAGTAGCAGAAGGGAACAAACTCAGAAGAAGGACACATTGGAATTATTTACAAGTTAAAAATTTTAACTAGAAAATTTTCTTCTGTTTGCACATTATTATTATTATTATGATGATGATGATGATGATGATGATGATGATGAGCAGAATAGATTTATTGAGGGAAAGAAAGCTCCTGTCCGAGAGAGGGACAGGAGGAGGGTCCGGAGTGGGTGTCCCCTGCACAATATTAGATGATCATCCATTCCTCCATTCTTGACCGTTTTCAACCTATCATGGTATTTTGAGCACCATCTTGCCGAGCCTCTACATGAAAAGTAGACAGTCACTGTGGTAGGTGGCCTCTCAATGGTCTCCCAGTGAGTTTTGCCTTCGCTTAGTCATGCTCTTGGGTGCATCATCTGGCTTGGTCCCGTTTAACAAACAGTGCTGGCTTCATATAACAGATAGTGTAGTGGCAGTGTGCGATGATGTTAAGAATAGATCAGAACAAGGCGCCTAGTGCCTTAGAAGCAAAAAGCTATGTCAGGAATGTATTCTGAGGCCACTATGCTGTGAGGAAGTCCACACTAGCTTTATAGAAAGGGATGCGAAAGGACAGATGCCTGAGAGCCCCAAGGTGTTCCACTGAACCCAGGGCAGGTCATGTGGGGACATCCAACATGATCAGATTTTCCAAAGATTTCAGTCCCTGCTGTCACCTTATGGCCAAAACATGATAAACTCTTAAGGATCACCAAGTGGAGATGAGGCAACATGTAGAAATGGGAAAGAGAAATGAATGGTTTTATGCTGGAAAGTTGGGAGCAACTTATGCAGCAATAGATAACCAAAACAAGGACTAAAAATGCTCATTTTCTTTTATGACCAGTGATGTATATTTTATGTTCCTTATATGAACAGCTTAAAAACTTTTGAAGTATGCTTATAAACATTTTTGGTAGACTATTTTCTTCTTGGCTTTATTATTTTAAAAAAATGCCAAGGTCTTATTTTGTGGTTTTGTGCTGTTTCACCCTTTTGGCCCTGGGTTTTAGGAATAGCTAATCTGTCTCTAATATTACAAATCCTGTTGATAATACCTGAGGAAAGAAACCAGATTTAAGAAACAAGCCCAACTGCTGTTTCTGTAAACATAAATACTTGACCTTCATGACCGTAAAAGTAATCCAAGAGGAGCAGTAGCAGAAGAGCTATTAAAAAAGGCATCTATTTGAATTTTAAACTGTTTTATTATCTCTTAAATTAGATTTAATCTGAATTTCTTATTTTAAATCACAGGTAAAATATTCAAATTTTACGACTAAATACTATGTCTAACAAATGTCACAGAATCAATCATATAATAGCTATTATAGACATGAAAACAACACCCTTAGTAATAATAAGTGCTATTTTTCCTACATAGGAGAAACTAGATTGAGAAAGGGGTATAAGGCATGTGACCAAGGAGCTTCTCCAAGGGGACAGTTGGTGGAGAGATTGGTAAGTGAGGCACACAGCCAGGGAAAATGTCTTACCAGGACTGAAATCAAACAGCAAGGCCCAGACAAGAGGTCAGAGAAGGGAGAGCCATGTCCAGACAGCAGGCCACTTTGTTGGAACAGATTGAAACTGTCTGGTTGATGGTGAGATCTGAGAGTTTGAATAGACTTCCAGATATAATGTGAGGAATGTCAGTGGACCTCATTTAGGACTTCTAAGGCAGCCCAATATAATAAATTTAATATTCTTTCAGAGTGAGATGAAAAACTTTGAGGATTTTCAGTATGTATGCCAGGATATAGTTTACAATTTAACTAGCTATAGTGCTGAAAATAGAATGCAGGAAGACAGATGAAAGCAAAGAGCCAGATGGGGGACTGATGTGATAATTAGGTGAGAGGTAAATAGTAAAGTCAACAAAAGTGGTTGGAAAGGGCCAGAGAGATAGCTCAGGGGCATAAGTTTAGGCCGCTCAAGGCTCTGAGTTCAATTTCTAGTGCCAGAAAACAAAAACAAAAATGGTAAGATACCCAGTATAGTCTAAAGGTAAAACCAACAGAACTTAATGGTACACTGGGTGAAGAAAGGAGTCAAGGCTAATGCTGCAGTTACAGGCCTCAGGACCTCAGTGCTGGAGTGCCATTCACTGAGAAGGGAGGGATTGTGCCAGATTGCATCGTGATGGGGACTAGATCAGGAACTCAGTTTTAAGATGTGATGAGTGGAGAGTTGGGTATAAGAGTCTGGGGTTCAGGTGATATGTCTGATCTATATGTTGAAATATCCATTGTTTGTGGTAAAGGAAATAAGAAAAGAGCAAGGGGAAAGTAAGATATCACCAGTAAGAGCAAAACAGGATGAATGAGTGTCCCATAAGTCATGGGAAACGCGAATTTATAGGAAAAGGGTGCTATCAGCTATGTCAAATGCTTCTGAGTGCTCATGTGGGATAAGAAGATTTGAAATACAAAGGTACTATCATTTACCGGATAGGAGCTGGTTCAGAAAGTAGGGGAGTGGAAACTTCAAGCAACAAGTATGGGCAACTCTTGAGAATTTTTCTGCAAAATAAAGAAATGGGTATAGGAGTAGGAGGCAGATTCCAGAGAAGGGACTATTTTAAGATAGAAAATATCTTGTACTGTGTACTACATACTTATGGGAATAATCCAGTAGAGAGTAAGAGATTGACAGAGTGATTTGTTGGAGCAACGTCATTGGGTAAGCAAAACAGAATGAGACTGAGTGCATGAATAGGTGAAATTTGAATTTATATGTGAATGGAGTTTGGATTGGTTAGGGAAGTGATAGTTTTTCCTCAACAGAGTGGCAAAACAGGGGTCCAGGTACAGAGAAGTAGCTGAATGTTGCGGGTGAGCTTGTAAAAGTTTTCTTCTGTTTCTATTTTTCTCAGTGAAATTAGCAAGGCTGACTTTTAGAGTTAGGGAGAAGGACAATAAAAATTTGAGAAAAGAAAAGAAAGCATGAAAAAAAATGGAGTAAACATAAAGGTGAACTATATCTACATATACCAGTAATTATCACATACATGAGTGGAATAAAGTGTCTATGGAAAAGATAATATTTTTAAACATTATTAAGATAAATGTAAATTTATACTATTTTTAAGAAACGTAAATCACAAGGGCAAAGAAAAACTAAAACTTAAATACAATCCTGGAAATATGTCAAGTAAAAGAAACATGATACAAATATATTACTACCAAACAAAAGGAGGATATTAGTAAAGGGTTTAAAAGGTCATTACACAGTTTACCAAGAATATACCATAATTTTAACTTTGCATGCATTAATACCACAGTCTCACAACAAGATATGACAGAAGTGCAAGTAAAATTAAAAAAAAAATCTAACAGGAACAGATTTCAACACATTTTAAATTTATTTATTTTTTTGGTACAGGGTCTCTCCACACAGCTGGGACTCATACTGATCCTCCTGTCTCAGCCTCCCCAGATGTGCACCACCATGCCTGGTTTCAGTGGGTGATGTGGTGTGCCCGGGGATCAGGGGCTGGCACTGCATGTGGTACCAGGGATTGAACCTCGTCCTTATGCTTGCCTGGCAGGTGCTTAGACAGTTGAGCTATCTTCCCAGCTCTTGACACATTTTTGAGACACTGATACATCAAGCAGACTAAAAATTGGGAGGACATAAAAACATTTGAACAGCATAATTAATAAATTTATATTAACCAAGAAGGTAGCTCAGTGTCAGCGGTCTTGCTTAGCATGCACATGGCCCTTGTGTTAAGTCCCAGTAACAACCTCCCTCAAAAGTTTAAAATGATACGCTTGCATATGCACTGCATACACACACACATGCACACACACACACATGCACACATGCACACACAATGTACTACTCAAATTAGGAGTGCATATTCTTTTTTTTTTTTTGTCCTTTTCCTTTTGAGACAGGGTCTCGCTATGCAGTTCAGGCTGGCCTTGAGCTCACTTTTGTAGCCCAGGCTGGTCTCGAACTCATACCAATCCTCCTGCCTCAGCCTCCCGAGTGCTGGGATTACAGGCGTGCGCCACCACGCCCGGCTTAAGAGTGCATATTCTTTTGACATATGCATAAAACATTTAAAAAAACTAGTGATAAGGCACATAACCTTAGCTAACATTTTGTATCCTATAGTTTGTATTTCCTAATCCAATTTAAGCTAAAAATTAAAATACAATGAAAAATTATACTTCTAACATCTCTTGTATCAGAAATGAAATTATGACTAAAATTGGAAAATAACATTGAATATTGACAATGAACATTTATGTAGATGGTATTTATACTATATAAACTTAATTAGAAAAGAAGGGCCAGTGAGATGGCTTGGGCCCATGGGATAGCTCACTGGTCTCAAATACTTGGTTAGGCGAGCTTAGAGCAGTACAGGGTACCCTGGTTCCATGCAGGCACCACATGCCTCCACATCCCTGTTCTCAGGGTAGGCTAAGCCGGCCAAAAGGGAAAAAAAAAGAAGAAAGGCTATAATTAAATGGTTTAAACATCCAAGTCATACAGGTTGAAAACCAAAACAGTCTGTAAAATTAACCCAAAGGGAATGAAAGACTTAAAATAATAAACATGAAAGCAGACCGAAATGAAATTGAAAAATCTTTACAGAAAGGATGAACAAAACATAAGTTATTAGTCGAAGGACAAACAGTATAATAGCGGAAATTGAGCAAGTATCACTAAGAAAAAAGTTAAAGTAAGTAACTTTGGGAAGAAACAGTTAACATGACCATAGCTATTCTAAAGATTAAAGCAATAATGGACATTATGAGTAGGATATTACAGCAAGGTATTATGAGTAGTTTTATAAATTAATTTATACACTTACATAAGCAGATTAAATAGAAAAATAATGGAATCTGACAGAAGAACAAGGCTAAATAATTTTATAGTCAGCAAATAACATGAGTATTTAATTAAAAATTTTACAGAACAAGACAAAATCAAAGTCATGGAACCTTTCTAGTAAGTTGTCCAAACATTCAAAAATAAACTAATTTAATATAACACAAAATCTCAGAAAACAGAATTATAGCGGTTACTCTTTAGCTCATTTATAATACAAGCTGAAACAAAAACAGTATGATCTTTTTTTTTTGAGCATCAATGAGAAAAATTTAAAAACACAAAGTGAATCTAGCAGTTTAAAAAGTAACACAATGTGGTCAAATGCAGGCTGGATGATTTAGCTTTAGAAATATATGAGTGTAATTCATCATGGTTAATAGTTTAAAAGAAAATCCCATGAACTTCTCAGTAGATTGAGAACCAGCTAACTAAGAATAAAAGGGGTGCAAGCGGCCATCAGGCCTACAGAAGAATCCTACGGCAGTCTTCGTACGTCTCAATGTAATGCCAAAGGCATGTCTGTAGATAACAGGACCAGCATGCTCCCTGATATATCACTGTTCAGTTTTGCACCTGAAATCCTGGCTCATGCAGGGAGGAAAGGAAAACAAATAAAATATAATGATTAAAAAGCAGCAAATAGGCCTGGGAAGACAGCTCAGTGGCATAAGAACCTGCCTGGGAAGAGCAAGTCTTGAGTTAAAAAGAAAAGTAGAAAGGGAAATTGTCACTACTCATAGATGAAATGACTTTGCCTAGAAAGTGGTCCCGAGGGGAAAAAAAGAGATTTAATATCACAGTTGCTTATCATATACAGCAGGAAGAAGTACTTTAATAGTGCAATTAGGAAAGGTACTGTTAACTGTCCTTTCTCCACTGGGCTGCAGTGGTGAAGAGCAGACTGGGTGCTGGTATCTGCTGGTGCGGGGGAGTCAGTCTCAACTTGGGGGATGCAGAGAGAGCGACCCTTTCCAAGCCTGCTTCTTCCTAAACTAGGCTGGCCTGGGGACCCCACACTCTCTCCTCCAGCCCTGAGCACACTTGTGTATTTGTAACAGGGTCTTACTCAGTGCTTCTCATCTGAGTGCTGTTTGCTCAGTGCTACCTTTTAATCCAAGATTTCTCTGTAAATGAAATAAAGTATCTTTTTTTTTTTTTTTAAAGAGAAATGACACTATTTATCATTGCTACTCATAGTACCAGGTACCCACTAATCTAACATAAAATATATAAGATCCTTATGGTGCGAAGTATAAACCATACTGATGAATCAAGTGTTATTCAAGTTAATATGGGTGTTGTAAAAATGTAAACTTGCTGAAATATATTTGTCAGTTCATTATAGTTCTAATGAAAATGAGATGAGAACTTTTCAAGGAGCTAGGTACATTTATTCTGAAATTGATACAGAAGAGCAAGAGGTCAGTAAGTCATGAAATTCTCATAAAAACTATATTTTTGCCAAAGTTAATTATACAGCTATAAAAATTGTGTGACACAGGGCTAGACAGAGAAAGAAACATATGAAAACATTAAAATTGACATAGAAAAATGTATTTATGACGGAACAGGCCTTGCAGGTTATGTTGATTCACAAAAAATCCTTTTAGAAGAAAATGAGATTGTATTTTATCCTCAAAACATCAATTCTGGGAATATGGAAGTGTTACTATGAAAAGCAAAACTTGAAAACACAGGCAAGTATCATTAAAGAATAAATTAAAAGAGAATACCCTTGCAACATTTAAATGATAGAGTTATCATAAAACACATACATGAGAATGCAAACCCCCAGAGGAGAAAAAATAACCACTTAACATAAAAATTGCAGAAGCTCGGTCACACTGTTTCTTTTTTTTAGAACTGGAGATTGAACTCAGGCCCTTGTGCTCTCCAGGCAAGCACTTACTCTACTGAGCTATCTCCCCAGCCCCTACATACTATGTTTCTGAAAGCAACAAAAAAAGATCAAATTCATATATATGCTATTTCGCTTTGCATCGCCATTCTTGTTACACAGCTCAAATATTTTTGCCTCAGAACCTATTTACTGTCTTAACTGTTGTGAAGAGCTCCAAAAGCTTTTGTTTCTGCTATTGTACCTATCAATATCTACTGTTTTGGAAATTCACCTTGAGAAATTTAAAAATATTTTCTTTAAAATAGACACATTACATGTTAACAGACATATTTTTATGAAAAAATATTTTCCAAATGAAGAGTGAGAAAAGTGGCACTGCTTTATGATTCTGTGAACGCCTGCCTGCACAGGAGAAAGCTGGCTTATCTCTCTCCTTCTGCGCTCCATCTGTGGTGACACGTGCATCACATAACCTCTGGAAATCTACTTTTTACTTGAGAGAGAATGAAGATGATAAAGACAAATATCAGGAAAATATTAACTTCAAAATAGTTTTCCAGGATCAGTGACATAACTCAGTGAGCTAAGTGCCTGCTTAGGCAAGCCCAGGGACAAGGGCTCGATCTCTGACACCAAATGCTGTCCTGGCCCTGATACATAGGGAGTGACAATGAGGAAGGAAAGCAAATGTGTGACGATGCAACTGTTCAGAATGGTGTCCACTTCCAAGAGGTGGCGTAGGCAGCCATGAGAAATGGAAGGGTACTTAGAGTGCCTCCAGGATAGTGATCCTTTATATGCATTATATGTAAGTATGATACAATTTGAAATATAGTCATTACTGAAATAGAATTTGGTTCAAATCACCAGAGACAAAGAAGGAAATGTATTGGCACCTCTACTTGAAAGAACCAGTGTTGGGGAGCTGTGGGAATGGTTTGAACCAGAGTCAACCCCAAGAGAGAGGAAGAGTGTGTCCTCCTTCAGAGCCATGGGCTGTACTGGTAAAGGACAGATAACAGAACAAAGAACTATCGAGAGAGTGAACTTAAGCAGAAAAAAAATCAGTAACTGTTTTAGAGCTATCAAAGAATGAAAAAATATTTTAGTTAGTATTTCTTAAATTCAACATTTAAAATTCTTGTTTTTCCTGTTTGACTATTACTGGACTGTTTTTTTATCTTCAGTGAAACTTAAGAGGTATAACAATTTTATTATACTCCCAATTATTTTGAACCCTTCACATTCCAACTTATACAGTAACTTTTTGCTAGAAAGGTATGTTAACACAATAATAGCCTCCTTTTTAAGTGTACAGTACTTTGACTAAATAGTATTAAAATTTGTAAAAATAATGGTTTTTGGGCTGTGTTTTATCCTTGCATTACAGATGTTTCTAAAGTCATAAAGCATTAATTTTAACATAATTGCAACTTTTCATTTGTTTTGTTACTTTATTATTTAATTTTTCTTTTTTGCAATTTAAAATACTGCTTAAAATTACTTAACGATAAATGTATATCTATCCCAGGGTGCACTGAGACATGGTTATTGAGTCTGGACATGGTGATGCGCCTGTAATCCCAGCTTTTGGGAGGCTGTAAATGGGTGCATCACTACGAGTCCGATCTAGTAGTGAGACCCTGAACACTCTAGGCCCTTCCCTAAAGTACAAACGAACAAAAACAATAAATGTCTAATAAAATAAAAAATTTCATTGTTCCATAGAACTTTTAACCTGATTGTGATGATTATAACCTGTTTATAAATATGGGATTAGTTAGATAATTGAAAGTTTCTCTTTATTTATTTATTTATTTATTTATGTTTTTCTTGTTTCATAACCTTTATTTGCTTATTCACTCATTTTTATGGCTGGCTCAGCCCGCGCCCTGACGGCAGGGCTGGCACAGCATGTGGTGCCGGGGATCAAACCGCGGTCCCTGAAGCCGCCCAAGCTTTCCCAAGCAGGCGCTTTAGACCACTGAGCCATCCCGCTGGGCCCCCTTTTTTTTTTTTAATTTTATTTATTTTTTTCTTGTTTCAGAACCATTATTTGTTTATTCACTCATTTTTATGGCCAGCTCAGCCCGCCCCGAGGGCAGGGCTGGCGCAGCATGTGGTGCGGGGGATCGAACCGAGGTCCCTGAAGCCGCCCATGCTTTCCCAAGCAGGCGCTTTAGACCACTGAGACATCCCGCCGGGCCCGAAAGTTTCTCTTTTAAGTCTGAAATTTCTTTAAAAAATTGGTCTTGATAGTAATCTTTTGAAGGCTTTCTTAAACAGATTAAATGATATATAATTTCATTTTGTCATAATGTGTTTTAGTTACTTTTTACTCATTGCTGGGACAAATATCTGACACTCAAAATGAAAGAAGGAAAGATTTATTTAGCTCGCAGTTTGTGGAGGTTTCCGTCCCTACTCTGCTGGCTCCAAGGCAAATGACACAGTTCTTGGCAGCAGAAAACAATGAAGGGACGAGAAAGAGCAACAGCTGTGGCATTCACCAAACCTCTCTGTTCCAAATTCTGTACCCATGCTCCACTGTGAACATAAGAGCTCCTCAGAAGTGGCACAGATGCGAAGACCAAGCTCCTCCAAAGACCAGGACTTCCCCAAGGAAACGGGGCAGGACAGAGCCACTCAAAGTCTTCCTCAACTCTTTTTTATATACTTTTTGTGCTGAGTCACTCTGGGGTATCCCATCTGGCCCTAGGGTGGAACCCATTATACCCCAGGGTGGGAGCAATCACGTCCCAGGGCAGGCCCCCTGCATCCTGCAGAATGGAACACCTGTAGCCTGGAACCTCTGGAATGGATCTGGCCAAGCTTCCTCAAGTTGATACAAGGTATCAACTACCACATGATGCAAGATAATTAGAGATGTAAACTACATTATGAAAATTGCAATAATCTTATATGCATCTGTATTTGAAGGAACTATGCTAACTGGTGGGCATGTTTCAGATTTTTATTTGTTTTTATTAATGCTAAAGCAAAACTCTCTTAAGTTACTGTATCTAAATTTCAAAGAACTGACAGACTAATTAAACATTCAATATAACCATTTTAATCAGAGTGGCCAAAATAATAATAGTTATTGTAAGTAAGTTGTAAGTTTATATGTGTAATAGTCTAAAGGCAAAAGCTTAAAGATCTATCAGCTGTCTATCTATATATCCATCTATCTATCTATCTATCTATCTATCTATCTATCTATCTATCTATGTATCCTCTATCTAGTTATGTATCACCTATGTATGTATGTATGTATGTATTGGTACAAGGTCACACTGCGAAGTTTAGACTTGTGGTGATCCTCCTGCTTTAAGCCTCTCCAGTGCTGGGAATACGAGCATGCACCACTATGCTGTGCCCGGACTCTGGTGGGCTCATCCCACCCTTTGGGGAGAGGGTAGCATGGACTCTGGTGCTGGGGATCAAACCACAGACCCAGCGCTAGCCTAATCTTGCCTAAGCAGGCACTTCAGTCTGCTGAGCAATCTTGCTCCCAAGATATTCTTAATAAAAGTGGAAAGGTTGTGATTAAAAAACAAAACAAACATGTTAAGTGTAGGTATAAAGAGCTTCCAACTGATCTCTAACGATACCATATTTGAATTTTAGTGCAAAGGTTTTGATATCACTTTGTCATACGCTTTTAAAATTTTAACTGTACTTTCTTTTGTTTTTAAACCAAGTGTCCAATTTTATGTTACATAGATAAATTTTCTAAGGTAATCTCTAAGTAAGGAATATAGGTTGATTACAGCCCGGAAAGAGCTAGGCTAAATATCATCTGATGAAAGATATAAATAATAGTGAGGAGCTATGATCTAGTCATCATAATGTTTGAATTCTAAACCTCCCACTCTTAATCTTGACTTACAGTTTCATCAATTTCTTTGTAGGCTTTGTGTGATAATTATTTGAAAGCTTTGTTTTTCTCTTTTAGAATCACTATTTCCATCTGTATTAGTCAACCTTCTTTGTCATAGAAGCACAACATCCGACCCACACAACTTAAAGGAAGTCAGCAACTAGCTGGCTCCAAGGCAGAGTTCACATGGCAGAAGAGTTCCATGGAGCAAAGCTGCTTTAGTTCTTGGAAGAGGGGAAGCAGAAAAGGGTGGGAGTGCCAGGACCAGTGAGGGAGCCAACATAGACCCTTAAGGTTCCATCTCCCCAACCCTAAGCACACCCAGAAGTGTGTGTCACCAACCCTGGGTGTGGTTGCAAAGCCAGTCAAGTTGAAAATCTTCCTTACTGAACTGCCACATAATCTTACTTTCTCTCCTCTGGAGAGTTTTCTTCAGAACTGAGGACTTGGCTTCTAATAAGAGCTTTTGTGACTGCTCTACAGAGGGGTAAATCAGGGTCAGTTATTTCACTTTCTCAGGCTTTGCCAGATGGATTCCTGAACAACTTGGTGTGAGTAACAACACTTAAGGCAGCAAGTTAGCTTCCTGTCTAATCTGGGAAGGACATATGCGTTAAAGTCACTCCCTTCACCAATGCCCTTGAAGGGTGCGGTCTGGGTTTCCAAGGACTAACTTCCTAGTGGCCTTGCCTTTAGACATTTGGGACATTCCTGCCAGAAGAAATGTGCACATGCCTGGAATCCTTTTGATGTGATTACTGGGCCTTCATTTGTTTGTTTGTTTTGTTGTTATTATTATTTTGTCATCTTCAGTGGGAGGACCTGAAAACAAAATACTGTTTTCCGTTGTGTTTCTCTTTTTCTTCATTATTTCCTTAGTAATTTTATTATTTCTCAATTCGATATTAAAACACCATCTTGCTGGTGCTAGAAAAGTAAACATCTCCCATTGTGTATAAGTATAAAAATATGAATATTAAAAGCATTCTCTAGTGTATTTCCAAATTGTCTAGCTTCAGCTTTCATTCTTCTCACTCCTGTGTAAGCCCTTTTATTACAACCACTGGCCTAGAACTTGATATTACTCCTGACTCTTGTGGGAACTCTACTAAATGATTGACTTCTGCTGAGTGATCCCCTTTCACCTTTAAAACTGTTTTGAGTTCTACACTCCACACATAACTCCAATACTTATAATATTTTTTGGTATTCTCTCAGAGAAGCCATAATATTTCATATGGTTGTCCTTTCTAAAGCAACTTTTGGATGATTTTTGTATATCCATCACACCTAGGACAATACTTGCCCACACTAGAACAGAGTCTTTGTGAGTCCACACTGAAAATGTGATGGACAGGTTCACTTCATCAACAGCATGCAACAGTGGTCTACCTGAGAGCTTCTGTGCTTTTGTGTTGGAATTCAGTGGTGTGAACTTCTATTTGGAAAGGAACTCTTGCAGCCAGGATACTATGAGTACGTGTTTCTGCCAGGAAAGCAAGAAAGAGATTCAGAGCCAAAACTCAAGGAATTCTGGCCAAAGACATAAACAGCCAAATTGTCCCAGGAACCAGGAATGATTTCCTAGAAGCAATGTGCATTGACTATGCATCACGTTAAATAGTCTTCTTTAAAAAGCAACAACACAATATGTGGTAAATCTAACCACTGTAGATAGCTTGGGGTAGAAGTGTTTATGTGTCAGATAAAATCATTCCCTCAGCATTCCAACTCACTTCAGAAAGTCACAGCTCATTTTCTGCACAGATGGAATAGAAAGTAAACATACCTTAGAATTGGCTTATCTGTGTAATTACTGAGCAACTGAAGCTCATATGTTGAAGAGATTTTTTTTTAAAATTCAAGTATCATTGGATAATTATTAAAAGAAGAGATCAGTTTGATGTTTGGCTTGGTGTGTGCATTGGGTAGAAAGTTGAATTCTTAAAAAGGCTAAGATCAGTTGTATCTATAAGTATTAAACAATATCCAATTAGAAACTACAGGGCCAGAGAGATATCTCAGCAGTCCAAGTGACTGCCTGGCAAGCACAAGGACCTGTGTTCTACCCTGGTACCACATCCAGTGCTGGCCGCACCCTGGGTGCACCCAGCTTGCCACTGAGACTGGGTATGGCAGGGTACTCCTGTAATCCTAGCTCTGGGAAGACAAAAAATAGAAGGATCATTATGAGTCTGAGCTGCATAGTGAGATCCTATATCAAATACATCAAAAATAACAACAATACTAATAAAAACTACATAAATTTAAGCTTACTAATTGCAGGCTCCATCTTATTAGGCTGAAAAGATATACAAGCCATCATTGCTGGCTTTAAGAACTTTGTAATACAGATGGGTAGCAATATGAGTTATTTATGGAAACATGAATTCATGGTAGAATTAAAGCAGTGCATCCCTGTTTGTTAGTGAACTGTACAACAAAAACATTGTTATCAGGAGCTCCTTGGAGTTAGGCTAACTGGGAATTTGTGTAGATGTAAACTCTAGTTTACAAGAATGCAAGAATGCATATGTTAGATTAATGGCAGTATAAGGCAATGCCTGGAGACAAAAGCTGTAGGAAAGATTAGCTTCTATTTATTTATATACAGGCCAGCTGCCATTAGCGAGATATTAGAAGCTAGCAGCTATCTGAAGGGGAAAAGGGGTCTGTATAAACTTAAGCTTACCTACTGCAGGCTCTTATATATACAGATTATTTTTTTTTTAAGATTTAGGCCAGAATTTCAAAGAGTTCAGATAAAGAGTTTGAAGTCAAACCTGTAGGCATGATCCTTGCAGGTATGTAGGTAGAAGTGGCACCAGAAAGATTTCAGGTGTATCTCTAAATGTCTTTGTGGCCCTTACTTCTTATCTACCAGGGAAACCTATCATTTCACACTGTTTACAAGGAGAGACATGGGGTCTCACATGTCTCTCTTAGGTCATTCTCAGGTTGGGCCTGCCAGGGTGGATTTTGAATAAAATTAAAAGAGAGAAAGCATCCTTGCTGAATAAAGAATATTAACAGTGTGAACAAGGCCATGAAGTCGAAGGCTTTTGAGGAAGAGTTTGGATAAACTGGGTTTTCAGTGACAGGAGGAAATTATAAACTAGGAAAAGAATTTGGGGTAGGATTGTGGAACAGTGAATGTCGTGTTTAGTAGTGAGGACCTACCTGGTACAAAATAAGGCAGGGCTGGGGAAGATTTTGACAGAAGGCTCCATCAAGTTCAAAGTTAATTGTCAGATGCGCATCATGTGAAAGGAAGACAGAGAACAATATGAGGATGTGTAGAAGGCTAATGGCACAGTTGGAGCGTGAGGTATGAGAGAAGACATAGGTAATTTGCTGTTTAGCATTCCTTATCTTGTGATTCAGTGGTTGAGATGGAAGTGGCATCTTTCTCCAGGTCTGCTCAACGAACACAATCCATGCCACTGATCATAATTATTGGTATGAGCGCATGATCTAAAGTGATCTAAGTGGGGTTGGGTTACCCCGGCAATTCTTTCTGCCAAAGTGGTTTAGTGAATAATCCTTTCCTTCAGGGTTCCTGACATTGTTAGTGGGTGCCCTTCCAGAAACAATTTGTGGAGCCAGCTTTCAGGATGCGTCTCAGCATTGCCTCTTGGTAGTCCTGCCCTCGTGTTCCCTGTATTGTATCTGGATTTCCTGCTTGATGAACGAGCATACAGTAGGAGAGCGTATGTGATGGGTGGAATTGGGCAGGGAGAGATGCTGCAGATTCCAGAATGCAGCTAACAGGGCTTTAAACATGATTGGACTATTTTGATTGTAAAGAGAAAAAATTTTTTTTTTTGCAAAACAAGAAATTAGGAGGGTAACAATGCTGAATAGTTTAGGTATTGTTACCTTTCATTACTTAGAGAGTTCAAGATATTAGCATTTAATTTTTCAAGCAGTATTAGCATACACCTTTCTTTTCAATGAACTAAGGAAAATAAGTAGTACAGTGACCTTAACTAGTGAGTGCACGTGTGTGTGTTTGTGTGTGTGTACACCTTTCCCTTCCTTCCTTTCTCCTTTCTCCCATCCCAGTTTTTATTTCTTTTTGGACAGTTTCTTCCTATTTTATCATATCTACTATAAATCTTAGATCTTATTTACTCCTTTAGCTGATCACACTAGGGAGATACGATGATGTTTGCATATGAGGGTCGGGTTTATTTCACTTATGAATGCAGTCTTAAGTTGCATCCGTTTACCTATAAAAATCTCCCGTGTATCCTTCTTTGTGCCTGTGTAGTACTCCATTGTATAAAAAGACCACATCTTTTTTATTTATTCCCCAGTTTAGGGGCATTTGAGTTTTTTTCCCCAAGATTTAGCTATTACAAATTGTGCTGTTATAAACAGGAGTACACATATATCACTGTGCGACAGTGTTTTTAATTCTTGTAGGAAGATACCTAGAAGGGAAATAATTGTGCTAAATAGAAGCTCCAATCCTAGTTTTCAAAGGAATCTCCACACTGATTTCTACCACTCTGATTTCAAAAAGTTTATACTCTCCCCAACAGTGGGGAAGGGTTCTTTTCCCCTCTAGCATTCGTTATTGGGTGACTTCCTGATAATAGCCCTTCTTTCTGGGGTGAGCTGAGAAGAATATGAATTCTGATATTGTGGAGTGGCACACTTTGTTGGTGTCCAAGCCCATTTGTTCAAAATTTTGGCTCAGATCTAATATTTTATTGTTGACTCTTTTGTGTAGTTGATCTGTATTTTTGTGACAATAGGGTATTGAGATCGCCAATACAACTGTATTAATGCTTATTTCATTTTTTATGTCTGTTAATATTTGTTTTATGTAGCTGGGTGTGCTGGTGTTAGGTGCATATATATTTATGATTGTTGTCTCTTCCTCTTGGATCATTCCCTTTACAAGGATGTAATATCTTTATCTCTCTTTGTTTTCTTTTAGTATGTATTTAGTACAGGATCTCTAGGGTCTACAGGCACTACACAGATCAGACTCACAATGATCCTCCTGTCTTTCAGCCTCCCAAGTACTGAATTACAGGTGCACACCACAATTCCTGGTCTCAATCGCCATCTCATGGCACCCCGAGGGTGGAGCTGACATAGCACTCTGGGGATCTCACTATGCAGAGATCTCATTACCCTTGTCCCTGTATTTGCCTAGGCAGATGCTTTAATCCACTGAGCTATCTGGCTGGTCATTTATCTCTCTATTTCTAAAAAAAATTATTAAAAAATTTATTTGGTGCTATCAGTGATCCTTGTCTTAGTCTCCTCAGTACTGGGATTATAGGTGTGTGCTACCACACTTGAGATTTTGTGGTAGCACAGAACATCCAGGGTTCTGAGGCCAGCATAGCATGTGGGACTGGGGATTGAACTCAGGTCCTTGTGCTTGCCAGGCAGGTACTCAGACTGCTGGGCTATCTCCCCAACCCCTCTTTATCTCCTTTAATCAATCTTGACTTGTAATTTATGTTGTCTGCAAGTAGAATAGCTATTTCTGTGTTTTTCTGGATTCCTGTTGCATGGAGTACTGTTTTTCATCATTTGACTTTCAGTCTATAGAATTTTTTCCATTTAAATGTATTCCTTGTTGTAGTGTATTGTTAATTTTTTGCTTCTTGACCCATTTTGCCAGTCTGTTTCTTTTGATTGGTGAATTCAGACTACTAACATTGATATTTATAACTGGCATGTACTGACTTATTTTTGTCATGTTATTTTCCTGTTTCTGGCTCCCTCTCTTTTCTTGCCCTCCTTCAGTTTAATTATTTTCCTTGCCTGGTAGATTCTTTCCATTGGGGTTCATGGACTTGTAGTCCTTATTATCTCTTCCTAAAATGTCCTTGAAAGCATTTCTGAGTGCTGTTTTTGTGGTCATAAATTTCCTCAGATGTTACTTGTCATGAAAGTATCTTATTTCTCCATCAATTATGAAAGATAGTTTTGCAGGGTGCAACAATTTGGGTTCAAGGTTGTTTTCTTTTAGAATTTGAAAGACTTCACCCCAAGCTCTCCTTGACTTGAGGGTTAGTGCTGAGAAGTCAGTTTGTGATTCTGATGAGCTTTCCTTTATAGGTGATTTGTTTCTTTTCCCTAACATTTTAAGGTTTTAGTCTTATAAGAATTTCTGGGATTTTGGTTATAATATACCTGGCTGTATATTTTTTTGATCAAGGCTAATTTGAGTTCTATATGCCTCACTTCATGTATATTAAATTCTTTTTGCATACCAGGGAAGTTTTCTACCATGACATCTGAACAGGTATATATATATATATTTGTTTTATCTCTTGATTTTTCATTGACTCAAACCAATCTTAATTTATTCTTCTTTTGCCTCATCTAACAACCACTGGATTTATTTTTTCTAGTCTCTTGCTGTTTTTAAGAAATCCTTTTTTTCCTGATTGTTAACCACAAGTCTGTCTTCTATAACTGAGATCCTGTACTCATGTTGGCTTAATCTGTTATGGATACTTTCAAATAAA